>CM030791.1:45135001-45397501 GCA_018127125.1 Rhododendron griersonianum
CAAAGATAGGACTCTTGTCCCGAGAACAAGCTCCGAGGTTGCCATACAAGGTGGCCAAAGCAGACGATCCCTAATCAAACTCCCTAACGGCCCCCAAATGCTGCAGAGGAGCCAAGAACTGTGTATGTACCGAACCATCCTTGTTGGCAAACAATGTTTGCCCAAGGAGATAAAGAAGGAAAGCTCGCGTCAGCTGCTCGACGCTCACCTGGGTCAAGATGTCAGCCATCATGAAAGTCTTGCTCAGCCAAGCAAGATCAATGTGACCTTGAAAGAGAACAAGGGGCACCTTGCCCAGAAACCACTCCAAGGCCCCTACCCGCTCCCAAAGCCTAGGATCAACTCGGAGGGGAACTCCACCTACCTGTAGGCCAGTCAGCAAAGAAAATTCACCAGGAGTGACTGTCATCTCGCCCGCAGGAGGAAAGTGGAAGGTATTAGTGGTATCCCACCACCTCTCAACCAGCAATGTCATCAATGACCAGTCCATCTTCGGAACATTGAGGCCCAGAACGAAGGCCTCGAAGCCAGCAGCACGTACCAGTTCCCGAGCCTGCTCTGGCAGCGTTAAAAACCACCTGTGCACCTCCTTGCCTCCACCTCGAGCCTCCAGTCTCCTATTTCTCTGCCAAAGACAAAAAGGGAGTTAAACTCACGATTGCATGAACAAATAAAAAGCTGGGAGCATCAAATTAACAATTAAAAAGCGTGCATTGCCTAAAACAGGGGGCACGGTCATTTCAGTTTCTTTAAACAAAAACAAATTCAATCCAAATACGGATCCCTCTCATTCATGCCCCTAGCTAAAAGGGACTTCGTCCCGCAAATGAAAAAGAAAAATTCACGCTTAAACTCATGCAAAGATTTTCAAACTCCGAATTAAAGTAAACTTTTTACTTTTCAGGAAACTTACCGATGCATTAAGAACACTCAGGTGCAACTCAGGTTCCCGGCTGTAAGTGCAGAAAACCGAATGGGGTTTGAACAGCACAAGAACTTAACGTCTACTTTGTGACTCTCGCCGGAAACCTAATGTGCCGTTGGAATCCTTATCTGCAAAACAAACAAGGGGTGAGTGCACCTTTGCCTCTCGTGGCAAAGGCCCTCCGATGCCTAAGTTAGTATCACGTACTAGTGGAAACCCTAATTATCGGTAGATAAGTAATTTGATTGCAATAAACTGCGTACCTTTTCTCTCTCGGTTTGTTTCGTATTTATAGGTTTATGGATGCTTGCTGCCCAAGTATCCATGTTGCCCTAGGTTTCCTATCTTGTATAAGGAACCTAGGATATCTTGGATTCTCGTTCCCTTATCAATTCATGAAAATAGTCCATTTAGGACTCTTTACCATAGCTGGCCGAACTTCCCATTCTCGTTGGGTATCTCTCCAAGATCCTATCTTCCTGGGATCTTATTCCTTCATGGAACATCCCTGTTCTGGAATCTTCCAGAGTATTCCCTGCATCTGGGACTATTTTCGTATAGATCCCCTCCTGTTCGGCTCTATTGTTGCCGAACAATCTATTTGGACCAGTGACTTCACATGTTACTGGTCATTTGTCAATTCCTTGGCCCAGTATCCTCTCGTGTTACTGGACCTTGACCTTGCATAGACTTTCTGGACCAATGATTTCCCATATCGCTGGTCCCAGTCGCCGACCACCGTTTTGCACGGCGACTGTCCTTATCATAACTATATCGTGGTCCCACGTACCACGTGTTCGGGCCCTTCTTGCACCTGTTCGGGATTTACTCCCTACAATTGCTCCCCAGCTTTACTTGTTATATCCTCGTATATGACGAGCAAAGCTTCTCAGGATCCGAGCAACGTTTCTTTGCTCCTGCACCCTTTATTCCTTAAAATTGGTGCAAATATCATCATTGAGCCAGCCCAAAAAAAACATCTCGTCATTGGGCTGGACAGGCTTTTCCTGCCCCTTACTTTACACTTGGCACTCATCGTACCGTCCGCATTAAATGCGAGTGGACTTCTTTTTGGAAAACGGAACGCCCAAACGGCGCTTGGAATGACGTCTCGCTTACGCCTTCCATTTAATAGGGTACATTTGGGTTTTCACTTCATTTCGAAACTCCGTCCCCTGTCTAAATTCCCTCTAGAACCAGAGTTTCAAGCGTACCCGCCATTGGAGCTCTGTTCACCATCTCGAGGTTTCTCTCTCGTGCATCTAGAAACTCTGATCGTCATTCTCGTAAGTCTTCGCTCCCCATTTGCCCCATTTCTTCTCGCTGATTTAGGGTTTCTTGCACCGTTCTTAGGGTTTTCTCGTACCCATCGTTCCCGTTTGCAAAAACTCATTTTTATCGAATGGGGAGATTCCGTCGCCATTGTAACACAACTCAGGCCATGGCGACATTCAGGTCTCGTTACGAGATTCCTGATGATGTTGCCACTACACTGGCCCATGAGGACGCTCTTCGGGAGAGCCCAGATAATGACACCCTTCACATTCCCATAGTTGCCGTCGTTGAGGGCGGTGTCAGGTTCCCCCTGGCTCCATTACTCCGACAGGATCTAGCTTTCTATAGGTTATCACCAATGCAAGTGTCTGCCAATTTCTTTCGCGTTGTCATGGGTATCAACGCCCTAAACCAGGTGTTAGGCACGTCCCTAGGTTTGCACGATATTCATCACTTGTACAGCATCTCTCGGACTAAGGATGCCTTAACCTACTATTTAAAGAGTAGAGACTCCAGGAGACGTCTCGTGCTCGAATTGCCTGACTCCGCTCGTGGAGACGACGACGATTTTCTTATCGTTACTGGGAACTTCGAGCCCAGGAATGAGGATGGCCGAGTGATAGGATTCCATGCCCCACACAGATTCGGGCAACCACGTTAGTTCTTTTTTCCTCGTAGAATTATTTTTCAAGCAATTTTTCGTATTGCGTTTTGATCACTTATCTTCTGACTGTCAACTTCCCGTGCTGCTGCCGAAAACGTCAACCAAGGGTACGCCATCATCACTCCCCAAGTTCATGTAGCGGACATTAATCAGGCCCTAAATTTCAACGGACAGGGCACTTATCTGGCTGGCCGAGCAAGAGCAGCACAGGTGCTCCTGAGTTACAGGGCATCATATGGGGGTTTTATTGACCGGCGCATCTGAGCAGCCAATACCCTACCAGTTCCTGGACCCCTTGTTGTACAGCCCGAGCAGGTAGAAGAGGAAAGGCGTTCTCGGACCCCTCCATTCCATAGCGAATCTGTTGAAATTGCCGAGGAAGCTTCCACATCATCCGGCGGCTATTCTCCATCCCCTCCTTCTCAAGAGATGAACCAACCCATTGATCTCGGAACCCTCCTCACAATCCCTGGAGCTGGCCGAGGAAGAGGCCGCGGCACTGCTCGTGGTCGAGGTCGCTCCCAGAGTCCGATCCCTTCACATGGCCGCCGAGGAACAACACAACCTGACGCCCCTCCTGGATTCTCCCCCGCGGAAATCGAAGCTAGCCACAGGGACAAACGCCAATGCTTGGAAGCACCTGAAGGGCCTTCGACTTAAACACCTGCAATCCCAACTCCAATCTGGGCTCCCCAATTCACTCATGGTGGGCGTCCAGTCACTGTTCAGGACAGTATAGAGTCTGCGGGGACAGCTCTTGCCTTGTCCCAGGCTTTCATGCTACCCAGAGTTATGCAAAAGGTGGTAACTAGCTCCCTCGACAGCCTCCTCGGGTCCTTCATGACTAACAGTGCTCAGGTAAACCCTTTATACTTACTAAACTAATAACTCCAGACTATTGTTCCTTGGTCGTATTTAATATCTCCTTAACATGTACTAGGCCATGCAAAGGATGGTAGCCATGGCGCAGAAGCTAGGCCAGTCCGAGCCTCAGCGGGTAAGGCTGGCCAGTGAGAACGCCAAGCTCTAGAGTACCATCCTCCGGCTCGAGAGGGAAAGAAACCAGGCTCGAAATACAATGAACGAGTTAAAAAGCAAACTGACGGCGCTGAAGACAGTCTGAACCAAACCCTGACAGAGTTGGAATCAAGCAAGAACGAAGCGAAGGAGGCCTACCAGCAGGGATACAACGAAGGAATCAATGTAGCCACTGAAAGCTACAAAAATCAAATGCCCAAGATCCAAGACCAGGTCTGGGCTGCTAGTTGGACCGCCTGCCTCAGAAAATTGGGAACAGCTGAGACTTCCTCTCTCTGGACAGAAATTGATCTCCCAAGCAGCATGGCAGCCCAAGACGAGGAAGAGTTGGTTGAGGAAGAAGATAATCTGGATGAAGGGCTTAATACCGATGTCTCCGAGCATCATGGTGCAGAAGCTGATCAAAACGTCGAAGAGACCCACCCTGGACAAAAGGAAGCCAGTGGTGGTCCAGCTGATGGGAGCATAACCACGGAGGCTACCCCTGCACAAGTTTCTTCTTCCACTATTGAGAACCCTACTGTTGACCAGCAGGTATGAATTCCCTTCCCTTTGGAACACTCCCAATTTGTTTTGAATATTATGGTGGCGCTGCGTGGCTGTGAAGCTTGCCTTGCATGGCAAAAGTACATTCCCAACACTTTTAACTTAAGTATTTGGCCTTTCGTGGCACTCAACTTCGTTTTGCTCGGCCCTTTGTGGCTTTTCAACATTTTTGTTGGCCTTTTCGTGGCCAATTGTTTAATTTCAACTGTTCAAGTATCTCGTACTTTTGTAATTTGAGTATTTTGTTCTTTAATCTTGCTGGGGTGTATCCCTATGCTTCCCAAGTTTATTCATACCTGGATATCTAGCTAAGTTGGTTCATACTTTAGCTATTAATGTGCACGCTCTTCTAAGTGTATTCGTACTTAGACAATTTTGCATGTATTCGTATGCTACCCAAGTTCCTCGTACTTAGTAACAGCGTGCATTTGTTCGTATGCATGCCAAGTGTTTGTTCTTAAGTCTAAGTGTATTCATACTTAGTTAATCCAAATTTTTTCATATTTGGTAAAAGTGTGCAAATTCACGTATGCACATCAGGTTTGTTCATACCTGTATAAGTGACCAAGTGTATTCGTACTTGCAAAGTTTCAAATCTGCCCCAAATGTGTTCGTATTTGGCATAAACCCTATTCCTCTGCTCCCCAATACGAAGTGAGGAGCAAGAATCAGGCCTAACTTCATATTTAAGCACAATAGAAATAAAAGACAATGTTTTTATATCAAAACGCAGAATTTTATTCATAATTCAAAACTCAAGGGGGCGTTACGCGTACCCCTTGCAACTAACAAATCAAAATAAAAAACAGAGGAATTTTATTCGTAATTCCCACACAACCACGATGTGCATCCTAAAAACAGAATAAAAAATAAACTGAAGTCTTTTCAAACAAAAAACTTCCTCAAGTTGTGGACATTCCAAGGCCTTGGCACCGGGTTCCCGTCCAGGTCCGCCAAACGATAAGCCCCATTGCCCACAACCTCTGTAACTCGATATGGGCCTTCCCAATTGGCCCCTAACTTGCCCTCGTTGGCCACCTTGGTATTGCCGAGCACCTTACGAAGCACAAGGTCTCCAATACCAAATTCCCAGGGGTGGACATTTTTGTTGTAGCTTTTCATCAGCTGCTCCTGATATGAGGCCAAATGCACCAGAGCCCTTTCTCTCCGTTCCTCGGCAAGATCCAGTTCAATCTCCAGGGCTCTGTCATTGCCTCCATTTTCAACTAAAGTGGTCCTGTTGGTCGGCAGACCAACCTCCAATGGGATTACAACCTCCGTCCCATATGCCAATGAGTAGGGGGTCTCTCCCGTAGACCTCCTAGGAGTTGTTCGGTGCGCCCATAAAACAAGTGGCAGTTCGTCGGGCCATTTTCCTTTTGCTTTGTCCAACCTCTTCTTGATCCCGTCAAGTATGGTCTTGTTGGACGCTTCCGCCTGCCCGTTACTCTGTGGGTAGGCTGGGGTCGAGTAATAGTTCCTTATCCCATACTGGGCACAGAAAGCCTTGAACTTTTTCTGGAATTGGGACCCGTTATCCGTAATCAGTGAATAGGGGACCCCAAATCGAGTAATTATGCTTTTCCACACGAACCTTTCTATCATAGGCTCAGTGATCTTAGCCATTGGTTCTGCCTCAATCCATTTGGTGAAATAGTTTGTTGCTACCAACAGAAATTTCCTATTTCCTGTTGCCTTGTGAAGTGTACCCACGATGTCCATCCCCCATTGTGCGAAGGGCCAAGGACTTGTCAAAGGCACCAGATCCTCGGCTAGTGTTCGGATCATTGGTGAGAATTTCTGGCACTTCTCACAAATTTTTACATACACCTTTGCATCTTCCTGCATGTGAGGCCACCAGTACCCTTGGGTTATTGCTCGGTGGGCAATGGACCTACCCCCAGCATGACTTCCACACGTTCCCTCGTGGATCTCGTGGAGGAACTTCTGCACCATCTCGGGGTGCACACAAAGTAAGTATGGACCAGTGAAGGATTTTCCGTACAACTTTCCTTTTGGTGACAGCCAAAATCGTGCAGATTTTGTTTTTATCTTGTGAGCCTCCTTTTTGTCTATGGGGAGTGCCTCATCTCGTACGAACTCCACTATTGGGTCCATCCAACTTGGTCCTTGGTCCACGTCCAAGACCAATTCCACACTTCTTCCAATGCTCAGCTCAGCAATATAATCTACTGCCACCCGTCTCTTGAATTCTGTCGGTACAGCCGCAGCTAACCAGGCAAGTGAATCAGCATGGGCATTCTGCCTAGAGCTTATTTGCTCAATATACACCTTCTCGAAAGTGTCAAGCAGATCTTTGGCGGCCATCACATAGGTAGCCATCTTCTCGTTCCGGGCCTCATATTCCCCGGATAACTGGTTCACCACAAGTTGTGAATCACAGTGTACTCATATCCTTTTTACCTTCAGTGTCCTTGCGCTTCTTAACCCTGCCAAGAGTGCCTCATACTCTACCACGTTATTGTGGGCAGCATGCCCTTGGAGAGAAAGGATTTCGTTCCTTTTCGCCATTGCGGCCCTCACTACAACACGGAAGGCCTATTGCGAGGAAATATGGCGAGGAAAATAGATTTCATCGCTAAAAGTACACAATCTGCGAGGAAATTCAATTTCGTCGCTAAAAAGTTACATTTAGCGAGGAAATTCAATTTCCTCGCCAAAAGGTTACATTTAGCGAGGAAAACAGTTTTCCTCGCTAAATGTAACCTTTTGGCGAGAAAATACTGTCACCTTTTTTATGACTCATTAAATTTTTTATATGTAAGTCATTATTAATTATGTTCATGTATTTTTAATATCACGATGGTAAGGGATAATCAATGACATAGTTCAATATCATTAGCAAATTTATTAAAATAAAAATGTGATAAATGGAAAAAAATTGTTTCCTCGCCAATCGCGTTGAATTGATGAAATAAAAAATATCTTTCTCACGAATTATGTGAATTCACTTTTCCCCAACTGAAATTAATTGTTAACAATGTCAGTATGTTCAAATTGTACTAAAATTTATTGTTTGAATACAAACATTTTTAAGGACATGCTAAAAAGAAGTTCATCCCATAGTTATTGTCAACCAATCAGTGCAAATGATCAGTTGATCAAGAAAAGAGGTCCTCTCGCAAGCAACGCACTGTTGCTCGCTCTTCAACTGAATCCGAGTACAAGGCTATTGCGGATGTGGTCGCCGAATTAACTTGGGTTCAATCACTCCTCTTCGAACTTGGTCTTTATATCCCTGCCACTCCATTACTGTGGTGTGATAATGTTGGTGCAACATATCTTACAGCCAATCTCGTCTTCCATGCCTGCACAAAGCATGTTGAAATTGATTATCATTTTGTGCGTGACAAAGTCACTCGGGGTGATTTAACTGTCCAATATATTAGCGCCAAGGATCAAATTGCCAATATTTTTACAAAATGACTTGCGTCTTCCCGCTTTCGGACACTGCGTTTCAATCTGAAGGTCATGCCTCGACCATCAGCTTGCGGGGGGATGTCAACCAATCAGTGCAAATCAGTTGATCAAGAAAAGAAGTAATGATAATGTTAACCATTTCAGTGGTTATCTTATTTTATCATTTGCAATATCTTTTGTAAAGCTTATCACTTGTATGTTTATCATTTGTAAAGCTTATCACTTGTAACCGTATTTGTATATAAATACCCAAGGAATAGAACACTCTAGGTAACAGAGTGCATTCATCAATTCTATCGTATTGTTCTTTTGACTATTATAAACGCAAAAAAAGGACTGGACATAGAGATTATAAGTTTGTGGATGAATGATATATGCTTTTCAGAAAAAGAATGGGATATATGGATTGCTTTTCATAGAGATAACTGATTATTAATTCATACATAAAAATTTAATGAAAAGCTAAACAAAAGATAAAGTACTTAATAATTGCGAAATGTATTTTCAAAATATCTCAAAGTTAGATCGACACTAATCTATTTTCAAAATATGTAAGGTTAACCCCATTTTAAAAGAAACATAACAAATTATTACTATTGTAATATTGTAGTTGAGTTAAAATTGTTATGAACGCATATACACAGTAAGAACAGATTAACCCACCAAAAAAAAAATCGTATTTGCAGAAATTTAAAGTGCTCAAACTAATTTAGGCACTACAAAAGGTTACTAAACTTAGAGAGAATTAAAACTAAGTATAAAATAAACAAATTTAGAAAGGTATAACGATTTATTAAAGATATATAACAAAACATTAAATTATAAAAAAAATTCAATAAAAGCGAATAATATTAAAGATTTAAAAAACAAGTTTAAATAAACACTACGAAGGGACAAAAATTAGAGAGAAAGGTTTAAAGAAACAAATTTAGAGAGGTGAAAGGATGTACAAAAGGTTTATATACAAAAAAAGGCAAATGTTAGAACTGGAAAGGAAGTTGGTGTGATGGATGGAGTGAATGCCTCCATACAGGAGGCCACGGTTCGAATTCGCGCGGAAGCAAAGGGCAAAGGAGCTGGAGAATTATCTTGTTTTTAGTTTCAAGAGTTTTAGCGAGGAAAAATTTCCTTGCCTATTTTGTAAACATTGCATTAGTCTGGTGAGGAAAAACTATAGCGAGGAAAAAATTCCTCGCTAATTGTGTTAGAATAAGCGAGGAATTTTTTTCCCTCGCAAATTCTTTTTGCGACAGCCTTTTTGCGAGGAATTTTATTTCCTCGCAAATATATTTTGCGAGGAAAATAAGCTGTTTTGCAAGGAAACTAAATCCTCGCTACAAGCCTTTCGTGTTGTAGTGCCTTTTTTGGAAATCGAGGGAGCGCGAGCAGAGAGACAAGCGCTCGTAAAATACAGAGTCGCCACTCGGATTTTGAAGGTCCGACACCCAAGGAACCATATTTCGAAGCACCTGCCGCGCTATTTTGATTTGAAAAAGTGAAGGCACCAGTCCGTCATAACCATATCTGGGTTCGGGAGCCAGGTTACGAGAGAGGAAGGGTTTTAAGGCACCCCTCTCACCCAATCCGGAGATCGGTCTCTACTTGAGTATTTTGAAAATGTTTACGATTCTTCTTTTATTAACCAGATTTTAGCCAATTAGGGCGGGGGAACAGTTAATCGGGGATTAAAACTGTAACACATTTTGCAAGATGTGATGAATAGCATGGGTGGATGAAATATTAAGGAAATAAATGAGACAAAGTTCAAAATATCAATAAAACACCAAAACAGTGCTTGGTATGATTTTGTCACACACAGTGGCCAACTTGCATGCATGGATCAACCTGCATGCAAGTGAACCGTCGCGCGACAAACCCATACACTCGCGCGAGAGTTTGTGTTTCACCAATAGTTTGAATTTTATCCACTTCTGGGCTCTGGAAGGTCTAGTGCACACCCAGGAGGCAAACCAAGCAGTTCATAAGTACTGGAAAACAATTAATTATTACAAGCCAGCAGAAGCAAATGGAAAAACAGCCCCTAAATAGTGGGGTAAATAAGCAGAGGCCTAAGGCCTAGTTGCCCATGCAAGGGCCATTTCTGGAAATCAGTGAACCATCACGCGACAGAGTGGAATACTCGCGCGAGGGTTCTGACTGGACTTCCAGGAATTGCTTTGCATGCTTGGGGCTCTGAGTCATGTTCAGAGATATCCCAAGGGCATTCCAGACTAACTGAAGCAACAAGCTAAGGACAAGACCATTTAAAACCAAGTTAGCCATGCAAGGGCAGCCACTGGAAATCAATGAACCGTCACGCGACAGAGTGAAAGACTCGCACGAGGGTTTCGATTGGACTCCCAGGAGTTGCTTTGCATGTTTGGGATTCTGAGAAATTTAGGAATATCCCCAGGGCAAACAGACTGACTAAAATAAAGAACTAGGAAACTGGACTTGTTTTTATCATGCATAACAGTGATCTATATATGGAAATAAAAACCAAAACAGAGATGGCCATGAATAAAACAAGAAATAACCAGCTTCCCTTCCCCACGTGGACCAATCTCTTGCAGACAGAAACGTCGCGCGAGTGTTTGGGTCCATCGTGCGAGGGTTTGGCTGGTTACAGGTTCTCGTAACTCTGCTGACTTTAGGGCCAGGATTGGTATTGATTACCAGCCTTGGCCCTGTCAGCCCGCCTCAGGGATCAAGACAGGAACAGGTAATTTTTTATACCTTTGCTTGAATGGCTTTTGGAATGGATTGAATGGAGTGATGTAGCCTTGCAAGGGAGTGTAGTGGATTTGAAAGACTAGGAAGTGGTTAAGGTTAGTGACTTTGTGTTAGATTTGATAACCTTGTGATTTTTGTGAAAATTTGTAACCTTCTAACCCTTTGCATGGAAGAGCAATGGGGGTATATATAGGAGGAATGAGAGGGCTAGGGAGAGTGGAGAACTTGGCCAAGTAACCAGCCAACAAGGCTGGTTACCCTTGCTTGGTGGAGAGACTAGCCACCAAGGTGAGTGGGGGTGGTTGTGAGGGTGTGAGGGTGAGCCTGCCAGAACGCTGTTCAGCTAGAGAAAACGGGGTTCCAGCCCATGTGGCCCTGATGATCACTAAATCCAGCTGGACAAGGGTGATGGGGACAGGTGGAACCGTCATGCGAGGGTTTGGAACCATCGCGCGAGGGTCAACAGTCAACCTTTGACTTTGACCAACACCTGGCAAGCTGACTATCGCGCGAGGAACAAGAAGTATCGCGCGACAGCCAAACTTTGGTTAGGGTTTTGACTGAAGGTTTTGGGGGTTCAAAAAGGGTTCAAGAAGGGTTCCAAATCCAATCCATTCCACATTCAAGCCTGTTTGATCCGATCTCATCATCGGGGAAACAAGAAGCTGAAAAAAAATAAAGTAAAACAAACGGGAGACCCAGATTGGGGTGTCTACAGTAGTCCCTCTTTGACGGCACGCGGAGCACCATTGACTGGTACGGGTAACGTCAAAGATTTCTAGACACCCACCAAATCCGCCCGAAAGCTGATTAAATGGAAAATGCAGACTAGTATGTAAAAATACCGTGCACCCATAGATAAATTGGACGGATGGATCGTCACTGATTTGAGATCGGACGGATGGATCGTCGCTGATTTGAGATTGGACGGATGGATCGTCGCTGATTCGAGATGGGACAGATGGATCGTCGCTGAATTGAAATCGAACGGATGGATCGTCGCTGAATTGAAATCGGACTGATAGATCGTCGCTGTTTTGAGATCGGACGGATAGATCGTCGCTGTTTTGCGGGCGGACCACTGCTGGGGATATAAAATTCTTCGGGATAAAAGCAAAAACTTCCATAATGACCTTCGAATTTATTGTGGATCCAAAAGAGGGGCAAATAAGTTCGGGCCAAGTTTAGAACCTGGACTGGGCCTGAGGCCCAAGAGAACTGTCGCGCGACAATTGAGAACACTCGCGCGAGTGTTCTTGGTTAGGGGCTTGGATCTGGTAAGGCCCAGACCCGGCCCAAACCTATTTCAATCGTTTAAACATCGCAGGGACGTTACCAAAACAGTACCAGGGCGGTTTCCAACGTTTCAAAATCCCTCCCAACTCTCGTCTCTCCTCTCAAGCCTTTCTCAAACCTTGATCCATCCACAAAATCATCACACCCACACACGCCCATTACAGCCATGGCAGACCACGACGAGGATAGCAGCGGGGGTGATGTTATTGATCGACCGGAGGACCGAGGAGGGCCCATGGGTCTTGAGCCAAGCGATCAAACACCAGTGGAGGCCATCGCAGAGGCCGGCGCAGCGGTTACAGGTGGTGGCGGTGAAGAACAGGGCCGCGAGCAGAAGGCTAGTGACGAAGAGAAGCATCGCGCGACAGAGCGAGAGGCTCGCGCGACGGTTGAAATGGGGGCCGTGGGCCACAACGTTGAGCTATTAGACCCGAGCATGGCCGTGGAAGGGTCTGTGGTGACTGGGGTGAGTCCAGGAGATGCAGAACAGACTGGTACTGGAGAGCACCCTTGCGCGACAGAGGAAGAGCCTCGCGCGAGGGTTGAAACTGGAGAAGGTAGTGGTAGTGGAGCAGGAGGTGATGCTGTTGAGCCAACCGAGTCCCCGCCGAGGGATCCGTCAAGGGGAAAAGGGGCTGTCGAGGAAGAAGGGACCACGGAGGTGCCCTACCGGGAAGAGGATGTATTGTTTCGTCCCTCGGCGATGTCATCGAGCCATAGACCGATCACAAAACATGACGTTGCCGAGTTCCTGAGTGACGAGGCATTGGCCAGGCTTCTTGAGGACAACCCTCTGATTGGGGAATTGGTCTTGAAGGCCAGAGAGGATCAGGCGCGGGCTATTGAGGCATCAGAGGCGGCGGAGAGAGCCGAGAGAGAGAGAAAGGAGAGAGAGGAGCCTTTGAGGGATATTGAGGCCGAGGAGAGGGTCAAAGCGGAGGCACAGGGGCCTAGAGTGACAGCGGTGGCAGAGGCGAAGGACCTGAGACGCCCTGGTTTTTCAGCGGAGGCGTATGTGCTTCCCACGCCGCACCTTTTTGTTCCGTCGGGCATCGGGGCATACACACCGTTGCAAAAGGACTACGACGACGAGCTCGTGTTGAGAGACCCCCGGGCCCACATTGCCCGTACTTGGATGGAGGTATACTCTTCAGAAAACACCCTTTTGAAATTAAATTTCGATACCATGCTTGTTGTAGCCAGATTTTGATACTCACTTGAAAAGACTTGAAACTTAGCATTGCATGCGATATCCATGTGCCAAACCATGCCAAAGTGATACACCATTGGCAACGTAAGCCTTGCATGTAGTAACTTGAACCAACCATATGCCATAGGCTTCATTGATTACCTAGAACTTGAAAATGAAAACCCTGTATGTACGAGAATCTAGAACAAACATGCCATACTCTGAGGTTGGGTCATGGCATAACGAGATATCCCCTATATCCTGTGTGTAACAACTCGAGCCAAGCATGTGCCGTAGGCTTTATTGATTACCTAGAACTTGAAAATGAAATCCCTGCATACTAATCCTTTGCTGCTTGTCTTTGCATTTGAAACAGGCGGGAGCGAGTCCGAGGGACATCCGCGGCTTTGGGGGCGCATGTAGGTCCTTGGAGCTGTACGAGGCTTTACCAGAGAGGGTGAGAAGGTTGGTAGATGGGGCGGGCTTTGGAGAGTTTGTACGGACGCTGACACGGGCGAGAGCCGATCACGAGGTCCTAGTTGCACTTGCTGAGAGGTGGAGGGATACCACCAATACCTTCCACCTACCTCCGGGGGAGATGACGATGACGCCCGCGGATTTTGCGGCGATCACCGGGCTAAGGGTTGGAGGCGAGCCCATCCCGTTTGACTCGAGGATCCAAGAGGATCGGGCTGCACTGGAGTGGTTTCTGGGCGAGGCGCCCAAGATTGAGGAGGGAATGGCGAGGTACGATCAATTCAAGAAGTACCTGAAGAAGAAGGTGACGAATGATTAGGAGGCGGAGCAGATGGCCCGAGCATACTTGCTATACCTGTTTGGTGCCACTTTGTACCCAAACAGACGGAGCAAAGTGCATCTCTCCTACTTGCCGGCGTTGAGGGACCTGAGGACGGCCTCACACTTTGACTGGGGCGGTGCGGCGTTGAGCACAGCCTACCACTTCTTTGGTGACTCATCGAGGACGGGTCAGAGCACTGCTGGTTACTGGAGAGCTTGGGAGGTACAATCCTGGCCTTTTGCACAACACAATTTCAATTATGCTTGCTTATTTATTTGCTTAGCCCGCTTGATTGCTTCAATTTCAGATATTGCATATCCTGCGACTAATGTTTGTATTTGTCTAAATATTGCACAGCTTTGGGCCTACGAGGTACTGCGGATGTATCCGCCGCAATGCAAGCACCCGAACTTGAGCACCCTACCCCGCACGCTGATATGGAGCAAATCCAACATGGGGAAGCAAGAGGGGAGAGGCGACCTCAATGCCTTTAGACTGTACTTGGACGAGCTCAGGGCTTCACAGGTATGACATAGAACATGAAACTTCTAATGTGCATTCCTGTCTTTGATTTTAATGCTGTCGCTGATCAATTGCCTGCTTGTCTTTGCTGCAGGTCAATTGGGATCCTTGGAGAGGGGAGAGGCCAGAGCCAGAGAACTTGGCCAGGAGCAGAGCTGTTACAGCCAACAGGGTGCTGTTGGAGTCTGCCTTTGGTTGGCAGTGGTACTTGGGAGACCGGGTGACACGTCAGTCACTTGGCCATCTCGAGTTCCAGGTGCCAGGGCCACTTCCGCCACGAGCTTCACACACGGCAGAGTACACACGAGCTGAGCTGGAGAGGTACACGCGGCCGGATGCCGAGTTGGCACGCTACTTGCGTCCTGAGAGGGACTATACTGTTTACCAGAGAGACTTCCTGGCGGGCCTGCTTGGGATCCGTGGCCTTAGAGAGGTGCGAAACCAGGCCGCAGAAGCTGCTGAGGAGAGGAGAGCTGCTGGTGAGAGACAGAGAGGAGGCAAAGGCCGTGCGAGGTGAGGCCTAGGCGGACCCGTAGTTGGTGGACCTCCTGAGCTGCTGTGGAGGAGCCTATGGTTGACAGCCAGGGGAATCTTGCAGAGTTACAGTTAGTGCCCGCGAGAGCGGAGCCCACCCCTGTGACCGTGGCGGTAAGACTTAGCTTCCAGCATTGCTTTTTAATTCAATACACTTGAATTACTGTTGATTGGCCTCATGAATCCAAATTGCATGCAGGTGCCGACTGAATGGATAAATGAAGCCGTGCGACGCATGCTAGCTTTGGAGAACGTGGTGAGGAGAGCGGCGAGCGGCATGCCACTGGAGTTGCACTACCCGGCACTGACACCACAGCCGACTCAGCCAGCCGTCGTTCAAAGGAAACAGGTACATAAACGATACATTCCTGCTTTCGATACATTCCTGCTCTTGATGCTTTCGATACATTCCTGCTTTTGATGCTTTCGATTATAGAATGTACCTGTTTTCAATACATGAAATACAATATGCACAGTGTATACTCATACTTTGAAATGAAATGACAATGCAGGTATAGGGGAAGATGAACCCTTGGAGGAAGAGCGCGCAAGATCCGCCACCGAAGAAGGTGGCGGCAAAGAAGCCCATAGCTCCAGCTAGCAGTTCACGGCGACAGACCAGGAGTTTGCAGCCAGCGGCTGCGGGTCGGGAGGCTGCTAGGCAGGCCGTTAGACATGCCGAGCTGTAGTACCAAATCAAGATGCGGGAGAAGCCGACGCGAGAGAAGCCGACACAAGAGGAGCCGCCCCGCCGCAGGAGGCGATTGGTCTTGTCAGACCCTCCTGAGGAAGAAAAGGAGGAAGAGGATGACGAAGAAGAGGAAGGGGAAGAGGAAGAGGGAGAAGAGGAAGGAGAGGAAGACGAGGAAGAGCGACGTCCCTCTTCTAGCAGCGGCTCCGACGACTCCGTGGATGATCCCCTGTATAAGGACAACCCGCGTGAGCAGCAAGGCAATGATAGCAGCGATGACTGGCTCGGACGGCACTGAGGACCACCGCGATGTCTCCTTTACTTTTGATTTTGATTCGGGCCTGCGTGCCCAAGTAGATAGTTTAGCTTGACACAGATACAGTTTT
Organism: Rhododendron griersonianum; assembly: GCA_018127125.1. Classification (NCBI taxonomy): domain Eukaryota; kingdom Viridiplantae; phylum Streptophyta; class Magnoliopsida; order Ericales; family Ericaceae; genus Rhododendron; species Rhododendron griersonianum. The sequence goes on from CM030791.1 coordinate 45,151,041, forward strand.
TGAGGGCCTGCGTGCCTTTTGATTAGCAGGCGCTTGTGCCCAGACTGTCTTGATAAGTTTTGATTCGGCCGATGTGCCACAGATACAGTACTTCCTTTTGTTGACATGGATAGATAACGGTTTAGCTATAAAAATTGCTTTTTCAGGCTTATCGTTTCTCAATATGAATAAGAGAAAGTAAAACCAACCACTAATACCAAAACTTGCATTGACAACGCACCAAAAAGTTCACTAACACACGTGAATGCACAAAATGCGACCAAACTGCAAAGAAAACAGAAATATACCCTAGGACACGGCTAGGATACGAGGATACGATAAAATGGGCATTTATGGGCCAAATTTCAAAATAACCTGATCCAGACAAGACTGACTCTCATACAAGACTAAGTACACTTAACATGACTCGTTCCAATTGACGGAATTGAAAGAAAATGCTCCGACACAAGATTTGGACGCGAAAACGCTCAAAAATGATGCAAAAATGACCCAACTTGACAAACATGACTCAATTATGTCCCGGACTGAAACCGACACCTCCATACAGTCACATAAGGTCTAAGTGACCTGTACGGCATGACCAAATTAGGCCAAAACCTCTAGAATGAGATTCGGCCTCTCGAAACCTTGATTTGAACTTGAAATGGGCTGCCGGGGGTCCAAAATCTTCGTTAAATGCGACATTTCGAATCCGATGCTTGGATAGAGTCCCATATGCCCATAATGATTTGTTGGAATCATCAAAAGTCCAAAAAGACCCTTGGAATGAAAAATGACCAAAACGGATCAGTAGTTGCTGAAATCTGTCAAAACTGCAGACAAACCGTCGTGCGATGGTGTGAAACTGTCGTGCGAGTGAGCCTCTGTCGCGCGATGATTTTGAACTATCGCGCGATGGTCAAACCCTGCTGGGCTGCCTTTGTTTGACCAAATTATTGCCATAAACCTATTCACTTCCCCACGTCTTGCAAGCTATTCTGAAGTTACAGAAGAGGGTTGTCCTTGCATGGCAAGGTGGTAGAACACCTAGGCCTCAAACTCATCCTCCGGCGCGAGAACCGAGGACGATATTTCCAAAATTTTGCTTATAAGAAGAAAGCATTGGGAGTAATGTAGGGTATACCCCTCCTCATTACTGAAAATGGGAGATTCGTTAATGGAAACACTCGACCCTTGGCTAATGAGGGAAGAAACCATAAATTGGGCGAGCCCCCGGTCTCGGTGTCTGTCCTCAATCCGCGATCTCCGATTCAGTCGACCGTGCGTCGAGCTTCTCCCAGCTGCATTGCCCTTCTGGGACCTGACTGTGCATGTGTTTCGATTCGGGGACAACGAGCTATGCCCAACCGTGGAGGAATTCCAAGCATATCTCCAGGGTTTTACTTCGAGCGTGATTGTCGTGTCGCCTTATAGAAAGAGTATGCCGAAGCTCCTAAAAATTTGTCTGAACATTTCAAGTGGAGCGGCGGAAAGCCTACTGGCAGGCGGGCAAATAAACGTCTTGCGCCTGATGGAATGGTACAGGCCTGACGGTGATCCGGAGGATACTGCCCTGCAAGCCCAGCGCCGTTTTGCTCTGTCAATTGGCGTACTGGGCGCATACCTGTTGGTGTCTCCGAATGGATGGCCCGACCCCTCGTTGGTGGATGTGGCCACTCAGATGGGTGTTAAAAAGAACGTGGTTCCTATGGTGCTTGCGGAAACGGTCATGGGTCTGGATTTGGTGGCCGCTGGCCAAACGAACATATTTGGTGGCAGCCCACTCTTGTTGCAGGTAAACTCTCTCTCAGCTCACCTTTTTCTGGTTTTCACACAGTCTGCTTTTACCTCGACACTCGGCTAAGGCTATATCGAAGCTCCTTACTTGTTTTCTTTCGCTCAAGTTTTATATGGCTCCTTACTTGTCTTTTCACTCGTACAGTTATGGTTGTCCGACAAACTCGGGCTAATTGCAGCTCCTAAAGCGAACTGGCCCCATCTGCCCGGGCAAATGCATCAGAGAGAGATGCTGTATCCAAAGATGTCTAAGGAGGAGTGGCGCACCCTCATGAGACAGATGTCTCCGCATGAAATCGTCTGGCAGCACAAAACCTTGAACATTCCGGACATGGCTCTAAATTCTGCAGGTTTCGAGCGGATGGTGATTGCTGGGCTGTCCAGTTTCACCTTCTACATTCCAGGCCGTATCCTTCGGCAATTAGGTATGAACCAGGGTCTGCACCGAGCTGGGGTGGAGGATTTCCAGATTCTAGCATTCACCTCCCAACATCTGGTTGGGTATGAGCACAATTGGGGTTTGAGACAGCTTGGCGGAGCAGAACCAGATTTCAGCACAGGACTCAAACGCCGCTATGTAGCATGGCTGAGAAAAGACATTGCAAGAAGACAAAATGCAAACTGACTTCTGACATGACTCCAATAATCTAGAATAAACTGTGAGCTCGTGAGGACCTCTAGCATTTTGTTCTATTTTTATGCTTAACTGTTTTAAGGACTCTGCTCAGCCTGTATAATAGAAATAGTAGTTTTGAATAAAATCGAAAGATGGTGAACTTTCCCTTTTTGGTCCAAGTGTTGAACACCGCGCTGCTTGAATGTCGAGGCACACTTTGGGACCATGGATCAAGTTGATTGATTGTGACAGAATCTCACAGAGAGATTGCCTACGTATCCCAAGCTAGGGAATCAGGTCAGAACGTAGTTCAAGCAAGGGTTCGCTCGTGTATTTTGGCTCTCCTTTTGGGCTCTAATTTTTGCCTAGAACTGCCTTTACAGGTTTTCAGTCTAGCGAGCTTTGATTGAATGCCTATTTATTTTTGCCTAAACTGCCCCCTTGGGTTTTCAGTCTAGCAGGCCTGCTCTAATTTTTGCTTGGAACCGCCCACCCTTGTGGTTTTCGGCCCAACGAGCTTCTCTCAAGGATAGTAACGCTTGAGTTGATCCAGGTTGACTAGAGTGTTGAACTCGTTGCCGTCCAAATCAACAAGCTGAGCCGCTCCACCCGAGAGGATGGTCTTGATAATGTAAGGTCCCGCGCGCTTTGGGCGGAATTTACCACGTAGATCGAAAATGGGAGCCCGGATTTCCTTCGTAACCATATCCCCCTCAGCCAAGTCACAAGACCTCACTTTCTTGTTGAATGCCCAAGCAATTCTGCGCTGATACCCCTGAACATGATACAAGGCACGGAGCCTCCTCTCATCAAAGAGCATGAGTTCAACGAACCTCCCACTAAGCCACTCAGATTCCGTGAGTTCACATTCAGCCATGATCCTCAAAGTCAGTACCTCGAGCTCGATGGGAAGCAACGCTTCCATCCCATAGACTAGGGAAAAAGGGGTTGCCCCTGTTGATGTTCGAATCGACGTGCGATACCCTCAAAGAGCTAGGGGCAGCTGCTCATGCCAGTCCTGGGCGGACTCCGCGGGCTTCTTGATAATCGTCTCAACATTCTTGTTGACTGCTTCAACTGCCCCATTCGTCTGAGGGCGATAGACCGTCGAGTGATGAACCTGAATCTTGAACTCATCGAAGAGTTCCAAGACCCTGCCTTTGAAATGAACCCCATTGTCTGACACAAAAGCTTGAGGAACCCTGTATCGATAGATAATGTTTTTTTTGGGTAAAATAGCTTGAAATAAAAAGAGGCTAAACGAATATACAGCCTACAATGGGCATACCCCAGGAGGAAAAGAATAGAGAAAGAGAAAATTAGCTACGCCAAGAGGCTACATGGAGTAAATGAAATGCGCTGTTTCCAATCCATCTAGTAGAGGGAGGGAAAACAGCGCGTCTAAGTAGACTCTTAAACATTACAAAAGAAGCTTCATTCAAAGAAGAGAATACTGAACATACTGAAAGTACTAAACATGGATTTAGACAGTGGAATTCTCTCAAAAACTGATCCACATGCAGAACTGAAACTCAACAACCACTTGCTTCTGCTGGTGTATCCTCTACCAACAGGTGTATCCTCTATCAACAGTCAGTCAGCCAGGAGCTTCCAAACTTCTGAAGCTCCTAAAGAGTTGAATCAAAATGCAGACACAGCCCAGTCACATAGTAGCCATAACTGATGCAGACAAAACTGATGATGCAGTCAAAACTGATGCAGTCCCTTTGAGTCACTATAACTGATGCAGTCAAAACAGTCTTCCAAACTTCAGAACTTACAATCTTCAAAACAGTCACAGCTGCTGCCAACAGCACAACAGTCACAACATGGAGTCCTAGCAGCTGTGTAACCTCTGAAGTAGTTGTGTAGCATCTAGCACTACATTACAGCAAGGTTTAGAACTGATACTGTTCACTTCAGAATTGATGCTGCTATTCTACAAGGCATTTGCTTCCGAAACTGAAGCTCCCAACACCAACCCAGAACAACCAAAATTCACACACAATCAAAATCAAAATGCAGAGGACGTCCCCCTCTGCGAAGGGAGATCCCAATGACAGCCCCTATTGGTTAGGCTAATATTAGAAATGAAAAAAAACCACTGAAAACCACTGAACAAGCTTCATAACAGTCAGAGCAGAAAACTAACAGAGACAAAGTGCAGTAAACCAACTTGACTGCCTTGAATGGCATGTGTGGAGTGTGCAGCAGCAGAAAACTGAGGCATGATCAACTCAAAAATCAGGTGCAGCAGTCAACAGAGCCATTACAGGTGCAACATAGCTGCCATTACAGCAATAACAGAAAAACAGCTAGCAATCAGCATACAAGGTAACATTAGCAAACAGGTGCTAATGTGCCATATGAACAACTTGTGCCATTACAGTACAACAGAACAGAGGTAACATTAGCAAACAGGTGCAGAAATCAGGTGCTTGATCATATCAGAATCAGGGGAAGCTACACATCTAGGGATAAGCCCTCTAACAAAAGGTAACTCCAAACCATTTGTATTAAAGCTACACAAATGGAAGCTACAAGCATTCAAGGTGAGAGACTACTTACTCCCTCCACTGAACCTCACAAGACTCCCCCACTAAATATTACCTCCTCTCTCAAGGAATGATGGGGCTGTAGCACACACTCACAAGGTTGACACACAATATAGTAAAGGCACTCAAAACCTACATGTCACCACAATATCTGACAAGGATTAAGGTAACTACCTGCTAGGATAGAAGTAATAGCAGCTGTGACAGACTGCAGCTGTTGGTAGTTCTTGCTGAACATGGAGACTCATAAAACCAAGGGAAATAGCTTTGAGGCTGCACCCCTTGACCAATGACCTGCAAATGTAAAAATATGAGTAGAATCCACATTTGTATCTAAATATGTTAATCATGAATGTTCCACGAAGAGAGTAAAGGTGAAGGTCCCTTGAACTTGGGTAAGGAAAGCAACCTACACCTAACATTATTTGAGATTTTGCTAGCAACCACTCCAGGGGGGCAGCTAATATTCTGAAATTTCCTATAATTCCTTTCAATCCATAATTGGTGGACATAGACTGTGAAAACCAGTTTCGCAATTGTGATGGCCAAGGATTTACCCTGCAAAGTGGACAACCTACTCACCCACTACTGCCAAGATGTCAGACCAGCCATATGAGGGGTCTTAGAGGACAGGATACCTCTGATCTGTGCAGCCATGGGACAGTCAAAGAACAGGTGATCACGGGATTCAACACCCAAACACAGACTACATATGGATGAGGATTTCATGGCAAACAAAACTAATCTATCCTCTGTAGATAATCTATTAAGAATGGCCAACCAAGAGATCACACTGCACCTAGGAATATGACCAGAAAACCAAATCACTTTACACCAAGTGATGGCAGGATAATGTGTCCTCAAATTTTCCCATAGGGATGAAATGGTGAATTTACCAGATGCAGTGAGGGTCCAAATACATCTATCCGCAATGGAATCATTAATGGGGACAGATTGTAATTCAGATCTCACATCATTGAGGTCAGGGGATTGGGTCATTGGGAAGGCCCATTGTTTGTTTGTAATGATATCCTTCACAGTGGCATCCTTGAGTAGTCCTGAATCGTAGACAATTCTAGGCCCAAACTTTGGCAGAAGGGGGCCAAGAGGATGCCAGTTGTCAAACCACAAAGAGGTTAACTGGCCATCCCCAATTTTATACTTAATGTGGGGTTGAATGAGTGGTCTAAGGTTAAGGATTTTCCTCCAAACCCATGAGGGGTTACTCGGAGTTTTAACACTCCAAAAACTTTTACCCTTAAGTAAGTAGGACTTAACCCATTGGCACCACATTGATTGCTCCCCACCAGAGACAAGGAACCAAATGTGCTTGGCTACGGCTGCCTTGTTCCAAATCTCCATAGATTTAAAGCCCAAACCACCCTCTTTAAAAGGGGAACAAAGGTGTTCCCACGAAACTTTTGCACCTGTCTTCTTAAGGTCCGGGCCTGACCAAAAGAAAGCTCTAAGAATGGATTCAACCTCTTTAATTACCCTTTTAGGGATAATAAAAAGAGATGACCAGTAAGTTTGCATTGAAAACAGAATTGATTTGATTAATTGAATTCTACCAGCATAAGACAAATACCTATGTGTCCATGACTTGGTCTTGGCTAAAATCCTGTCAACCATGACTTTCCAGTTAGTGTGCTTGAGTTTGGTAGACAGAAGAGGTACCCCCAAGTACCTTACTGGCAAGGACCCCTCTTGGAAACCTAGAATATTCAAGATGGCTGTTTTTGTGGAAGGGTTAACACCAGATAGGAAAATGTTACTATTGGTAGGACTAGGAGAGAGTCCAGATAAATTCTCAAATTCAGCTAGAAAGTCTTTAATGTGAGTTATGGATCTCACCTCACCTTTGCAGAAAATCATAAGGTCATCTGCGAAGCAAAGATTGACAAGTTTGGTGGATCCACATTTCCAATGGAACTTAAAGTCAGGAAGGAGAGTCTTTTCCTTAAGGATACAAGTCAAGACCTCCATGACGATCACAAACAGGTAAGAAGACAAGGGATCACCTTGTCGTAACCCTTTCTGCCCAGGAATGTATCCTATTGCCTCACCATTAAAGCACAAAGAACAATTAGCTGTGGAGACACAGGCTTTCAACCACTGGATCATTTTAGGATGGAAGTTCATGGATGCAAGGACATCCCAAAGAAAATCCCATCTGACATTGTCATATGCTTTCATAATATCCACTTTCATGGCACACCTAGGGGATGAGGAATGTTTATGGTAACCCCTCATTAATTCCTGAGTAAGGAAGATGTTATTGGCTATCCGCCTGCCTTGGACAAATCCAGATTGGGTAGGATCAATAAGGGATGGAAGGGCAGACTTGATTTTGTTAGCTAGGATTTTAGCTATACATTTGTAGACCACATTACAACATGAGATAGGCCTGTAGTCCCCTACCTTAGAAGGGTTAGGGACTTTAGGAACCAAAGCAACTAATGTAGCATTAGCTCTCCTCAATAACTGGCCAAATCTAAAGAAAAGCTTAACAGCTGAGGTCGCCTCATGACCTATCACTGGCCAAGCTTTATGGAAAAAACCAGCATTGTAACCATCTGGATCAGGAGCTTTTTGAGGATTAAGAGACCAGAAAGTGTCCTTGATCTCTTTGTCAGTTACTCCCATCACCATTTCCAAGCTTTGGGAATGGGAAAGTTTCCTAGTGATGAGTTCTTGCACTCTAGAGGATCCAGAGTAAGTACTCAGATGTTTGGTGCCTAACAAGTTGGTGTAGTGATTGATGAAAGTGTTCTTAACCAACTCAATGTCCTGGGTGACAGATCCATCTTCCAAAACCAAGCTAGAAATTCTGTTCCTAACCTCCCAAGGAAAAATACGCTCTGACATGTAGGGCGATAGTGGCGACTCTGACAACGGCCATGGATAATCTGTAAATCCATGGCAGACGGAACGGTTTCTATGGTAGCAGGGCTGGGTCTCAAAGCCCTAGATTCGAATGAACTAAGGAAAAGGCAACAGGCTAGTTCTACTCTTACAACGACTCCACCGACTCAACAATCACTATTGGGAACCCCTGAGAGTCAATCTGGGATGGAGTTTCTGAATCCTTCTCACTCCATCTCCACTCCTCCAGCTCATCCATCGAATTCGTTACAGCTTGATTCCGCAGCTGTCGATCCCAAATCGATCAAGACCCAGAGTCCCTCACAACAACGGATTGCAACGATTCAGAGTTCTGACTCTGTAAACCCTAATCTCCCTCGGCCATCACTACCAGGGGACTCGTCCAACACCTCACTTACAGGGATTGAAGGACACAGCCCGAATTCAGGAACTGCGAGGAAGCTGCAACAAGCATTGTTTGTGGAAGGTTTGATTCTAGAGGCAGAGGAACGAGTTCAACATGAACAAGAACACCTACGCCAGGTACAACCACCAATTCCTACTCCAAGAACTCTAATCAATACCAGGGGTACCCCGTATCTAGAGGGAGATCCCAATATGGGTTATCCTGAAGCTGATACTAAACCTAGGCGTCCTTTTTCTCCAAAATCTCAGTTTAATCAAAATTATTCGACACATTCTACCCATACCCTACTTTAACAAGCACCCATTAAACCTAGACCAAATTCCAATGGTCCTAAACCCAAGAATGTTCTTCCTGACTGCCGTAGATAATGTTCTTCCTGATGAATTTAGCAACCTGAACTGCAGTTAAATTTTTGTAGGATTCAGCTTCAACCCACTTGGTGAAATAGTCTATTGCCACCAAAATAAACCGGTGCCCATTCGAAGCGGAGGGCCTGATCATGCCAATGACGTCAATTCCCCAAACAGAGAAAGGCCAAGGTGATAACATGCCAAAAAGATTAGATGGGGGAACGTGTATGAGGTTGGTGTGGATTTGACACCTATGGCAGCGGCGTACGTAATCCACACACTGAGACTCCATAGTAGACCAAAAGTAACCCTGCCGTAGGATTTTCCTGGCGAGCATGACTCTGCTCATGTGAGGGCCACAGATTCCTTCGTGGATCTCTTCCATTATCCTGATGGCCTCAGTGCCATTAACGCAAAGCTTGTGCATCCCGCAGTGAGATCTCCGGTACAACTTCCCTCCACAGAGAATGTATTGCGCGGCCAATTTTCGTAAAGCGGTTTGATCCTTCTTAGTGGCGTCCGGTGGGTAACTGCCGTTCTCAATGAAGTTCCATATGTCATGGTACCAGGGTAGGCCGTCATCGACATCATCGACAGCGTTGACATATTGATAAGCAGGCAGGTCTCGCTGTTCAATAAGGATCGGACGTAACTTGACACCCAGCGGGAGTTCGACCATGGAAGCTAAAGTTGCCAAGGCATCAGCAAACTGATTCTTTAGACGGGGAATGTGTGTGTGAAGGTCACTTTGTTGAAGCGAGCGATGAGATCCTCGAGGTCCTGATGATAAGGTTTCAACCTATCCTCCCGAACTTTCCAGTCCCCGTTGGCCTGAGACACAACAAGGTTGGAATCGCCAATGACTTCAAGCTCTTCCACACCAAGCGTGAGGGCAGCCTCCATGTCAACTATACAGGCTTCATACTCATCTTGGTTGTTAGTGACATCGAAATTGAGTTTAAACGCAAGCGGAATATGAGAACCATCCGGAGTTATCAACAAAACCCCAATTCCATATCCTTTCTGATTAGCCGCTCCGTCAAAAGTAAAGAGTCCATGTGTCTTCGACAATTGCTAGCACCTCCTCATCCGGAAACACAAAGTCTGAGTCTTCTGGCCCATCGACGAGATGATCAGCCAAGAATTCTGCCACCGCACGCCCTTTGACAGACTTCCTAGTAACATACTCGAGATCAAACTCGGCGAGCAAAAGCAACCAACATGCTAACTTACCAGTAAGCGCAGGCTTCTCAAACAGATACTTGAGAGGATCCATTCGAGAAATCAACTTCACTGGGTAAGCCAGCATGTAGTGTCTTAGTTTTTTAGATGCCCAAACAAGAGCCCAACATGCCTTCTCAAGAGCAGTGTAACGTTCTTCGACACCAACCATCTTCTTACTCAAGTAGTAAATGGCTTTCTCGACTCCCTTGTCTCCTTCTTGAGCCAGCAAACATCCCATAGATGAAGGATTCACTGACATATAAAGTATCAAAGGTCTCCCGGGCACTGGTGGCATCAAGACCGGGGGATTTTGCAAGTAGTTCTGAATAGAAGTGAAAGCCGCCTGACACTTGTCTGTCCATACAAACGGGGTATTCTTCTTGAGTAGACGAAACATCGGCTCTCAAGTTAAAGTTAACTTGGCGATGAATCTGCTGATAAACTGAACCTTCCCCAGAAAGCTGCATACTCCCTTTTCAGATTCTGGCGGCCTCATGTCGAGCACTGCCTTAATCTTAGATGGATCAACCTCGATTCCACGTGAAGTAATCATGAAACCGAGCATTTTACCCGCCGTGACACCGTAGGTGCACTTCTGGGGATTAAGACGCATGCGGAACTTACGCAATCTCTCGAAGAACTTCCTAAGCACAGGAATGTGGCCTTCTCGAGTTTTGGATTTGGCGATCATGTCATCGACATAGACCTCGACCTCTTTGTGCATCATGTCATGCAAGATAGTTGTAGCAGCCCTCTGATAGGTTGGTCCAGCATTCTTCAATCCGAATGGCATGACCGGATAGCAATAAGTCCCCCACTCAGTAATGAACGTGGTCTTCTCACGGTCCTCGGGTGCCATGAGAATTTGGTTGTAGCTAGAAAAGCCATCCATGAACGAGAGCAAAGCGTGCCCCGCAGTATTATCCACAAGCACATCGATGTGTGGCAAGGGAAAATCATCTTTGGGGCTCACCTTGTTCAAGTCCCTGAAATCAACACAAACCCGAATTTGCCCATTTTTCTTAGGAACAGGGACAATGTTGGCCACCCATGTGGGATATTGAGAAACCATGAGAAAACCAGCGTCGATCTGCTTAGTGACTTCCTCCTTGATCTTCTGAACCCAATCTGGCCTCATCCGTCTGAGCTTTTGTTTCACAGGTTTAGCATCAGGCAATAATGGGATTCGATGCTCCACGATCTCGGGGTCAATACCAGGCATGTCTTGATGAGACCATGCAAAGACATCGCTGAACTCAGTGAGCAGCTCTTTGAAATCACGATGCTCCTCTGGCGAAAGCGTGGAGCCCACTTGAACCATTCGGGGATCGTTTTCATCTTTCAAGTTTATAGAAACTACTTCTTCTTTTAATGGCTGAGCATGCCTTTCGTCTTCCCTTTCGATGAAGGCACAGATTTCTTTAGGAATGTCCCCATTCACATCTATCCCTTCATCGTCGGGGTCGACACAATTTATATAAAGATCATTGAAATAGTCAGAAAATGCTTCGTTCATTTCACAAGACCCTGAAGGGTCGCCAAGTACAAGAGAATCAAACTCGAAATAAAAGCTATGATGTGGAGGGCCCAGAGGCACAAACTCCGACTCAGAGCTAGACTTAGATGACTCAACAGACTCTGTATCTGATTCAACTCAGACTCGGACTCAGAGGTGTCATCAATGCAAGTTAGGCGTGGTTTGAAAATGCAATTTTTAAGGCTACCCCTAGCTTCAACAATGAGAGAGGTAGGGTCCTCAAGGGCGTTGGGCCCGAGCATGAGCACTTCGGCTTCTTCAACTTCCCCAGCCAAACCCACTTGAGAGAATTCCTGGAACAGAAGCTCCAAATTCCCCTGATCAACGAATCCCAGCCAGTTAGTCTTGACCTTCACCTGATTAAGCTTCCTTTTGAATTCTGCCCTTGCTGGCTCATCATCATTGCTTGACCAGGTGTCATCAGCGAAAACCTCAAATCTAGGCAGTAGTTCCCTGGTTTTAGAATGAACAAATGGCTCGGGCTATCCAGTGTAAGCGGCATTTCCCACCTCACGCACAAAGTTAGGACCACCACAGAGGGTCCGAGGTTTTCCCATATTTTTCCTCCTTTTGGCACTTTCGGCGGAGGCGGTGTACCCCAGACCAAAACGGCCCTTGTTAGAAGGAAAAGTAGGGAACTCCGGGACCCCTTATCGGCAGGACCCTAAGCCTATGCCTGGAAAATAAGACATCCTCCTCATAATGTCCAGTGCGACAGAGCTTATGAGGAAGTTCCTGTCCACATTGATAGCCATCACAGTACCTGAAGTATCAAAAGAGAAACCCCCAAGGTCGACATCTTCTTCGCCGTGCTGAATTCCCAAAACAGGAGTCCCATCCTCCTTGAGCGGGCGAATACCAGAATCCCCGCAGATGGTCAAAGTACCGGTAGGCAATCCCAGACTAACCTTTTGATGGAGGGTAGATGGTACAACCATGTGTGGGCAGCATGCCCTTCGGAGAGAAAGGATTCCGTTCCTTTCCGCCGTTGCGGCCCTTTTTCAAAAAATCGAGGGAGCGCGAACGCCGGTGGCAAGCGCTCAAAAATACAGAGTCGCCACTTGAGTTTTGAAGGTCCGACACTCAAGGAACCGTATTTCGAAGCACCTGCCGTGCTTTATTTGAAAGAGTGAAGGAAACCAGTCCGTCATAACCATATCTGGGTTCGGGAGCCAGGTTACGAGAGGGGAAGGGTTTTATGGCACCCCTCTCGCCCAATCCGGAGATCGGCCTCTACTTAGGCATTTTTATGAAAACTTTTGTGATTCTTCCTCTTTTAATTAATTTTAGCCAATTAGGGCGGGGGAACATTTAATCGGGGATTAAAAACTATAACAATTTGCAGGATGTGATCAAATAATAGCATGGATGGATAGCATGATGAGTAATAAATGGGATGAAACCTAGAACAGCGATCAGATGCCAAAACTAGGCTCGGGACAGATTTGTCCTGCACGATGGCCAACTTGCATGCATGAACAGATCTGCATGCAAGCCAACCATCGCGCGAGACACACTGACCCTCGCGCGAGCGTTATCATCTCACCACAGTCCTAAGATCATCCCCTTCTGGGCTCTGGAAGGACCAGTGCACACCCAGGAATTAAGCCAAGCAGTTTATTGAAAGACTGTAAAATACTGATTATTACAGAACACTCCAAGCAGGAGCCAAATGAATTGAAACACGACCCCTAAACAGTGGGGGTATCAAAACAGAGGCCAAGGGCCTAGTTACCCATGCAAGGGCTATTCATGGAAATCACAGAACTGTCGCGCGACAGAAAGTGAGTCTCGCGCGACATTCTTGACTGGACTCCCAGGAATTGCTTTGCATGCTTGGGGTCCTGAGACAGATTCAAGGGATCCCAAGGGCATTCCAAACTATTTAGAGCAAATAAACTAGCTACTGTATTTTGTTTTTGCATGCATAACAGTGATCTAAAATTCAAAATGAAGTACAACAGGCAATAATATATTGTAAAACAGAAAAGGGCTAGTCTCCCTTCCCCACGAGGTCCATTCTCTTGCAGACACAAGTGTCGCGCGAGTATAGGGGACCATCGCGCGAGGGTGTAACTACCACGAATTCTTGTAACTTTGATGGCTTTAGGACCAGGACATGGTATTGATTACCAGCCTTGGCCCTGTCAGCCCCCCTCAGGGATCAAAACAGAAACAGGTTAAATGTTATACCTTTGCTTGGAAAGGGTTTGGAAATGGATCGGATTGATTCGTGAGCCTTGCAACTAAGTGTATATGAACACACTAAGTATGGAAGATTAGGAGATGGCTTGGGGGTTAGTAACTTTGTGCTAGCTAGTGTAAGACTTGTAACTTAACCAATGAATTGCTTAGTTAATTTTTTGAACCCTTAATATGGAGGATGAAGGGGGGTATTTATAGGGGAAGTGTAAGGGCTAGTTAGTGACCAAACAAGGCCTTGGGACCAGCCAACAAGGCTGGTCACAACTTGGTTGTGGAGCTAGCCAACAAGGTGGGTGGTTGGTTGAGGCCAACAAGGTGGGTGGTTGGTTGAGGGATTGTATGGGCTACAACCTGCCAGAACTCTGTTCAGCTGAGGAAAACGGGGTTCCAGCCCATGTGACACCCAATGATCACCTGTCCAGCTGGATTCTGTGATAGGGACAGGAGGGAACTGTCGCGCGAGGGTTAGAAACAATCGCGCGACGGTCAACAGTCAACAGTTTGACTTTGACCACACGTGGCGAGTAGAGTACCGCGCGAGAGACCCAAAGGGTCGCGCGAGGGTCAACTCTGACTCTAAGGTTTGACTGAAGGTTCAGAGGGGGTTCAAAAGGTTTTAAGCAGGGTTCAAAGCACTCCAAGCTTAATACATTCCCAATCCAAGCTCGCTTGATCCGATTTCATCATCTGGGAAACAAGAAAATCGTAAAACGAAGTAAAACAATTGGGAGATCTAGATTGGGGTGTCTACAGTAGTCCCTCTTTGACGGCACACGGAGCACCATTGACTGGTACGGGTAACGTCAAAGATTTCTAGACACCCACCAAATCCGCCCAAAAGCTGATTAAATGGAAAATGCAGACGAGTATATAAAAATACCGTGCACCGAGGGGGAATTGAAGATCGGACGGATAAATCGTCGCTAGTTGAATGATCGGACGGATGGATCGTCGCTGATGATTGATCGGACGGATAGATCGTCGCTGTTTTGAAATTGGACGGATAGGTCATCGCTGATTGATTGATCGGACGGATAGATCGTCGCTGATTGATTGATCGGACGGATAGATCGTCGCTGTTTTGAAATTGGACGGATAGATCGTCGCTGATTGATTGATCGGACGGATAGATCGTCGCTGATTGATTGATCGGACGGATAGATCGTCGCCGTTTTGAAATTGGATGGATAGATCGTCGCTGATTGATTGGTCGGACGGATAGATCGTCGCTGATTGATTGATCGGACGGATAGATCGTCGCTGTTTTGAAATTGGACGGATAGATCGCCGCTGATTGATTGATCAGATAGATAGATCGTCGCTGATTGATTGATCGGACAGATAGATCGTCGCTGATTGCGGGCGGACCACTGCTGGGGATGTAAAAAGTCTTCGGGCTTGAAGACGAGACTTCCCAAAATGACCCTCAAATTCATTGTACAACATGTCCAGAAGCCATGGACCCCAAAAAGGGAGTGATTGAGATTGGGCCGGACTCAGAACTTGAATTGGGGCTGAGGCCCAAAATGGAGTGTCGCGCGACACTTTGGAACCATCGCGCGAGGGTCTAAAGTTAGGGCTTGGGTCTGAACAGACCCAGACCCGGCCCGTACCCATTTCAAACGTTTAAAACCCCGCGAGACGTTACAGAAACAGTAACAGAACAGTTTCGAATTTTCGAAACTCCTTCAAACCTTCATCTCTCCTCTCAAATCTCCCTCAAACCTCTTCCAAGCTTTGATTTCGTACACAAAACCCATAAACCCAACCTTGACGAACCACCCATGGCAGACCACGGCAGTGGGGAAGACGGTGGAGGTGTTATCGATCAACCATAGGATCGAGGAGGGTCCACGGCCGTCGAAACAGGGGATCAAGCACCGGTGGAGGCCACCTTAGGGGCCGGTGCAGCGGTTGCAGGCGGCGGAGATGGCGAAGAGGGTTGCGAGCAGGCGACTGTTAGCGGCGACGAGTGTCGCGCGACAGAGCCTGGGGCTCGCGCAACTGTTGAGCCTGGGGTTGTGAGCCAAAGCGTTGAGCGGCTGGATCCGGTCACGGCCGTAGAAGGGTTAGTGGTGGCCGGAGTGAGTCCAGTGGACACAGGAGGGACTGGTGCTAGAGAGCACCCTCGCGCGACAGAGGAGGAGTCTCGCGCGAGGGTTGATGCTGGAGGAGGCAGTAGCAGTGGGGGAGGAGATGACACTGTTGAGCCGTCCGGGTCCCCACCGAGGGATTCGGCGAAGGGCAAAGGCGTTGTAGATGCAGAGGCGGAGGTCGCGGAGACTCCGGTTGAGGTCCGAGAGGAGGACATTTTGTTTCGGCCTGCGATGACGTCGTCGAGCCATAGGCCGATTACAAGACACGACGTCGCCGAGTTCTTGTCAGATGAGGCACTGGCGAGGCTTCTTGAGGACAACCCCCTGGTTGGGGAGTTGGTCCTAAAGGCTAGAGAGGATCGTGCCCGGGCCATTGAGGCGTCGGAGGCCGCTGAGAGGGCCGAGAGAGAGAGACAGGAGAGAGAGGAGCTCTTGAGAGACGCAGAGGCCGATGAAAGGGCCAGAGTCGAGGCACAGGGGCCTAGGGTTACGGCCGTGACGGAGGCAAAGAACACGAGTCGGCCGGGCTTTTCAGCGGAGGCATACGTGCTTCCTACGCCGCACCTTTTTGTGCCGTCGAGCGTTGCAGCCCGCGTACCGTTGCAGAGAGACTACGACGACGAGTTGGTGTTGAGAGATCCCCGAGCCCACATTGCAGCGACGTGGATGGAGGTATATTCCCACAAAACACCCTTTGCAATTTGATTTCAATATTTTGCTTTCCATAGTTCAATTTCGACACTTGCTAGAACATGCTTGAACTTAGGATTGTATAGATAACTTGCGAGCCAAAGCATGCTAAAACCACGTACTTCCTGTAACGTACGCCCAGCATGACATAACTTGAACCAACCATCCGTTGCAGACTCCATTGATTACCTAGAACTTGAAAATGAAAACTCCGCATGCACGGGAATCCAGAACAGCATACCAAACTCCCAAGTTGAGCCATGGCATAGAACTGATGTAACGCCCCCATTTTTCGGGTACGTTAAAGGACACATTTCATTGATAAAATCAAATGGAGTCTGACTCATTATTACATCGAAATTCCCATCAGAGTGCTTTCATTACATAAAGGAAAGGAAGACTAGGGTTCCTAACTACAACTCCGCCTGCTCCTTCATCCTAACCAGCTCCTCAGCTCCAAAATCCTCCAAGGCGTACTGTTTATCTTGATTATCTACAAAGTCTGACACATTATACCAGCGTCGCCACCGATATAATATGTCAGGGTCACCAAAGGTAACACCATGAGCTACAAAAGCTCAATAGAATAAACCAAACCCACTAACCCTTAACTTACACATAGCAAGTCACTTATAACAGCAGTGAATCATACAGATAATGATATCTACGCAGTACGTGTTTATTCAACAGCTATTAACAATCACACATCCGCATTCTCTTTCTAATGTTCGTTGGTTTTCGAAATATCAGAGTTTCTCTTACGCAGCGTTTCATTTCTCAAATTAACATTTTGAAAATCGTTAAGTAACCAGAAATTCACATAGACAATTACACATGCTCATTCAACAACATAGTTAAATAATGACACATCCATATTCGATATTTTTATTGGCGTTGGTGTCATGTCTTTTCGTGTTTCTCCTACGCGACTCATCGTGGACCGTGTCACCATTTTCTACTTCATTAACACTATCAAATCACATTTCTAAAATCGTTTCTTTTACACATGCACACCACACAATTGGCAAGTCCGGCCACATTGTGGTTTTCAAATTTCAGACACGATGGACTACCACATCCGGCCACATCGCGGTTTTCAAAATCCACACAAGGGTTTTCACGCCAGGTCCCTATTGAGTGTATAGATAAATCATGTTACCAATGAAGCTACCACGTCCAGCTACATTGGTGACATACACACAATGGGCTACCAAGTCCGGCCACATTGCTGCTTTCAAAATCTATCCACACAATGAGCTGCCACGTTCGGCCCCATTGAGGTTTTTAAAACACACCATTAGTAACACACACGATGGCTACCAAGTCCGGCCATATCATGGTTTTCAAAATCCATTCTCTTTCAAATCTTGCATTGATTCCTTTTCGCGGAGAATCAAGCCATATTTCCACATGAGACTACCATGTCCGACCCCATTGGAAATCTTCGCAATGAGCTACCAAGTCCGTCTACATTACGGTTTTCGAAAACGCTTACACAATGACTACCAAGTCCGGTCATTATGTAATTTCAAAATATTTTCCGCAAGTTAATCCCATCTTTTCTTTATCCATATCAACCACACCCTAGGTGTCATGTTTCTACTTTCTCGGTTTTCGTGTCTCGTTCGCATGCATAGACTCCGCGGTAATTCTTTTCATACTTTAAGAAATCTTGAAACTACACTAATAAGATCATCCAACTCTATATTTACTATCATGCTCATATTAACACATAATCATGCTCAATCACACTTAAGCATAACGCCACATATACGGACGCCTTTGGAGTGGTAAATCACTTATGCTCAACTACAAGTAATACAAGTAAGCACATAACAAGTCTAATACCATCTAAACGATCCAAGTACAATTACTTAAAATTAATTCACGACATTAACCTTCAGAGTTCATTTTTTTCTTTCAAAACAGCATATGTTTATTGAGTATTTCTAACGTTATGCTAATCATGCCAAGGTTAATCAAGATAACAACTTCTAAACATTTCTAATCATGCTTAAAGAAAATAGCTAAGATAATCTACGTATACTTAGAATTTCGAAAGCTTAGAATAATCTACCATCATTTCAAAATACGTATGCCATACGCTATACTTAGAATTTGGAAAGGATAGGAAGATTATACTATACTTAAAGTTAGGGCATAAGGAGTATTCTACGTATACTTAGGATTCGAAGGTATAGAATAGTCTACAATCATTTCAAAATACGCATACAATACGCTTTACTTAGAGTTTAGGAGGTATAGGAAAATCCTACGTTCATTTCAACAACAAAACTTATACACATCATATTTATAAGTAAGGGATAAACTACATTTCAAGAGTAAACATAATTCTAATTATAATTAAGGAAAATAGATATGGAAATCTACATTCTTTTCAACATACACATATCATACGTTATATTTAGAGTTTAGAAAGCATAGTTAAAATCTACATATACTTAGAGTGTAGAAGGTGTAGGAAGATCCTACGCTTAAGCATCATACTATATCTTAAAGGTATACTACGTTTAATTATCATTCAACCAAATCACATGTACTTAGAGCAAGGTTGTATTTAATCTAGTTTCGACAGCATAACTACGTATACTTAGGATTTAAGTAGATAGGAGAATCTACTATACTTAGAGTTAGGAGGTGTAGGAAAATTCTACCTTGATCCGAAACTAGTCGGGGCCGAATAAGCTAATTGAAAATCCTATGGGCGGTGAAACTCTCGAATCTGGACCGAACTTCGGGTGGCAGTAACTCGATCAATATTTGTCCGAATATGATCGTTCTTGAGTTGAAATCGAAGCTCTAGAAGTGCTCTACAACTTTTGTGAAGGAAGTTGATCCTAGAAACTGGTTTAGGTAGGAGGAATATGGTGATAAAGGAATGGACAGTTTGCTGTCTGGAATCTGGAAATCCGAATTTTGACTGAACTTCGGATGTCAATATCTTTGTCGTTTCTTGACCGATTAGGGTGGTTCTTGAGTCTAACTTGAAGCTCTCGAAGTGCTCTACAACTTTCCCGGAGGAAGTTTATCCTAGAAACCACTTTAGGTAGGAGAAAGAATGAGGTTTTGTGGAGGGCAGTGGACTGCCTGGAAAAACAGAAATGGTTTCTAGAGAGAAGTTGGAGCAATGCTTGAAGGTGTGAGTTCAAGGCTTGAAGTGAGCTTGCTATTTATAGGCAAAGGCATGCCCTCTCTCTCTCTCTACCCGAAATCTCTCTCTCTCTCTCTCCTATCTTGGATTTCTTTCATCTTTCAAGTGGATTGGAAGCTTGATGGATTGGATTTGGTACTTGGATTTTGATCATGGAAGATTTGGAGTGAAAGATGAAGGTTTGTACAAGATTTGGTCACTTGTTTAACCATTTAGGACAATTGTACAAGATTTGGCTAGGAAGAATACAATACTTGGGTGATATCAAAGTACATAGAAGATCAAGGAAGGTCAAGCAAGGTACAATCTATTTTCCTCTCTCTCTCCTATCTCTCTCCCTCTCTCCCGAATTCTCCCTCTCTCTCCCTCTCCATTCGGCCATCTCCCTCTCTCTCCCTCTCTCTCTCTCTCTCTCCATGGTACAATGTACAAGTACAAAGGTAGAAGATTATAAGGATTCTTCTTCCAATCTAGGACAAATCTAGGTTATTCTAATGGGTTTCTAGTCTTGTCTAGTCCTTTGAATGAATAAGAAACTTAGATATGGTTGTCCTTAGATGATCATGTGCAAGAAAGACTAGATTTTTGGTTGTACTTGGATGATCAAAGTGTAAGAAAAACCCTAGATTTTGGTGGTACAAGATGATGTAGGAAGATTGGTCAAGATTGGTGCTAGATTTGGATGGTACACTAGCACACATCACACTCTCCCTCTCTTCTCTCAACCGGCCATCTCTCTCTCTCTCTCCCTCCATCTCTCTCTCGGCCTCTCTCTCATTCTCTCTCTCTCTCTCTCCCTCTCTTTGTACAAAGTACAACCAATGTATATATAAATGCATGGAAGGACTAAGGGTGATTGGTTGACTAAGGGAGAGTAAGGATTTGGTTGTATGGTTGTAAGACAATCTTGTACTCCCAATCTTTCCATATTTTCCATATCTCACTTCTTTCACAAGTACTTGTACTTAGGATGAATATACAGTGGAGTTTGGTGGAAGAAAGACCAAGATTGTACTCCATATCTTTCTCTCTCTCTCTCTCTCCTATCTCTCTTATCTCTCTCGGCTCTCTCCTCCCTCACTCTCGGCCGTCCTCTTTCTCTCTCTCCCTCCCTCTCTCTTGTACCTTATGGAAGTATACATATATACTAAAAGTACAAGGAAATCTAGTATAGTCTTAAGTAAATAAGATTTCCTTATTAAAATAAAGGATTTCAACACAAGGTGCTTTACAATATGATATACTTATATCAATTTATATACAAGTACACATATTTATATCTATGAGCATGTACTTACACAATCTAGGAAGATAAATCTCCTAATAAACAATTCAATAGCACACATGTCTTATTATTAAACTATACAATGTACTTCTAGGAAAATCTAGTCTACTAGTACACAAATTACTCTCCCTCTCATCCGGCCTACCTCTCTCTCTCTTGCACTACTTATGTATATTTATATAGATATCTACCTAATAGATTTTGAAGTATAAGGTACTTAATAAACTAAGGGGATTTGAAGAATAAGGATTTTCCTATTAAACAATGGAATTGTCACATGTGTTCTATCCCTATATTTTATAGGAGTAGGTGTACTAGTATCCTATTATAATATTTAGATAAGTACTAGAGAATCTGGGTAGGTAGCTAGTCAAAATTCCACATTATAATACTCCAATTGGGCACATGTCTCCTTATAGTATAATATTTGGTACAAGGGAATCCTAGAATCCTATTTTATATTAGATATTCTTCTAATTCTTTAATGGGAGAATCCCATGGGATTCTAGACAATGAATTAACTATAATAGTACTAGTCCTATTATCCAATGGATAATAATTCTACTAACAACTATTGACCAATGGTCAAGGGTCAAGGGTTGACTTTGGTCATAGGGTTCATAAAAGGTTCAAACGGTTCAAGGAAGGTCAAGGGTTTAATTAGGTTATCTCCATGGATTAGGTTAGAAGCTAACTAGGCTTGCTAAATAGGGTTTCTAGTTAAGAACATAGCCTAGGCTTAAGGTTGACGATTAAGGGAATAGTTCAACACTCTTGTTTTTAGAAAATGATCTTATGGAAGAATCTAATCATGACGGATTACTAGGGAAAATATACAAGTGCTTTTACGAGTATACTTGTCTAGGAGAAATGACTAGAAAGTCTTTATGAAGAAAACTATATTTATAAGTCTAGATTTTAGTAACGACGGATTTTTGGATATTAGAAAGGAATTTTAAATGGAATCCTAGTAATAAAATAAAATTCAAAATTTTTTTATGAAATTTTTATTTCCCAAAAATCTGGGTCGTTACAACTGAGGCCGAATATATGTCCTAGGCTTCATTGATTACCTAGAACTGAATATATGTCCTAGGCTTCATTGATTACCTAGAACTTGAGGACGAACTTCCCGTATACTGACGAATCCTTTCGCTGCTTGTCTTTGTATCTGAAACAGGCTGGAGCAGAACAGAGGGATATCTGCGACTTCGGGGGCGCGTGCATGTCCTTGCAGCTGTACGAGGGGCTGCCGGAGAGAGAGAGGCGGCTGGTGGACGAGGCAGGCTTTGGGGAGTTTGTGCGGACTTTGACCCCGGCAAGGATTGACCATGCCGTCCTTGTTGCACTTGCTGAGAGGTGGAGGGATACCACCAATACCTTCCACCTACCTCCTGGGGAGATGACGGTGACGCCTGCAGACTTCGCAGCGATCACGGGGCTGAGGGTTGGAGGTGAGCCCATCCCGTTTGACTCGGGGATCCAGGAGGATCGGGCTGCTCTGGAGTGGTTTCTGGGCAAAGTGCCCAGGATAGAGGGGGGAATGGCGAGGTATGATCAATTCAAGGATTACCTGAAGAAGGAGGTGACAAGTGACCGGGAGGCAGAGCAGATGGCCCGGGCGTTTCTGCTATACCTGTTTAGTGCCACTCTGTACCCAAACAGGCGAAGTAACGTCCACCTCTCCTACTTGCCAGCGTTGAGGGACTTGAGGACGGCTTCGCGCTTCGACTGGGGTGGAGCTGCTCTCGGGACGGCCTACCACTTCTTTGGCCACTTGTCGAGGACGGGTAAGAGCACGGCTGGCTATTGGAGGGTCTGGGAGGTATGATTATAACCCTTTATTAAGCACGATTTGATTATGCTCGTCCATTGTTTAGTCTGCTTGACTGTTTCGATTTTAAATACTGTATGCCTTGACTAATGCTTGAACTTGTCTAAACATTGCAGCTTTGGGCCTACGAGGTTTTGTGGATGTATCCGCCGGAGTGCAAGCATCCAGACCTGAGCACTCTCCCTCGTGCGCTGAAGTGGAGCAAGGCGAGCACGGGGAAGAAGGAAGGGAGAGGTGAGCTCAACGCCTTCAGACTGTACTTGGACGAGCTTAGGGCCTCACAGGTATGAACACGTAATCACGGGCATCAAACATGTGTCCATTTCCTTGCTTTAATGCTGTCGCTGATCAATTGTTTGCATTGCTCGTTTGTCTCGAATTGCAGGTCAATTGGGATCCTTGGAGGAGAGCGGGACCAGAGCCAGAGTACTTGGCCTGGAGCAGAGTTGTTGCAGCCAGCAAGGTGTTACTGGAGTCGGCCTTCGGTTGGCAATGGTACTTGGGGGATCGAGTGACGCGCCAGTCGCTTGGTTACCCTGAGTTCTGAGTGCCAGGGCCGCTCCCACCTCGAGCTTCACACACGGGAGAGTACACATGGGCTGAGCTGGAGAGGCACACGAGGCTGGATACTGAGCTTGAACGCTACCTGCGTCCTGGTAGGGACTATGCTGTCTACCAGAGAGACTTCCTGGCGGGTCCACTGGGGATTCGTAGTCTGAGAGAGGTGCGAGGCCAGGTTGCAGGGGCTGCTGAGGAGAGGAGAGCAGCCGGAGAGGGATGGAGAGGAGGTGAGAGCCGGGCAAGGCGAGCCCCGAGCGGACCGGCAGTTGGTGGACTTCCTGCGCTACTTTGGAGGATTCCTGTGGTTGACAGCCAGGGGAACCCTGCAGAGTTACAGTTAGTGCCCGCGAGAGCGGAGCCTGCTCCTGTGACTGTTTCGGTAAGGATCAGCTTCCAATATTGCTTTTGAATTCCAAATACTTGAATTATCTGCTGAATAGCCTGATGAACTTGAATTGCATGCAGGTGCCAACTGAGTGGGTGAACGAGGCCGTTCGACGCATGCTGGCATTAGAGAACGTGGTGAGAAGGGCGGCGAGCGGCATGCCACTGGAGTTGCAGTACCAGGTGCCGACACCACAGCCGACTCAGCCAACCGTTGTTCAGAGGACCCAGGTATGAAAAACAATACATTCCTGCTTTGATAGCTTGATAGACTGTACCTGTTTTCAATACAGAAATACAATATGCGCAATAGATACTCATGCTTTGAAATGCAATGACAATGCAGGTGCAGGGGAAGATGAACCCTCGGAGGAAGAGCGCGCGAGATCCACCGCCAAAGAAGGCGACGGCGAAGAAACCCACACCTCCGGTCACTACTACGCGGTGACAGATGAGGGGCTTACAGACGGCGCGTGCACGCGAGGAGGAAGACAGACGAGCCGCGAGGCAAGCTGAGCTTCGATACCAACTCAAGAAGCGCGAGAAACCAACACTAGAGGAGCCGAGCCGCCGGAAGCAGCTGGTCTTGGGTCCAAACTCCGAGGACGAGGAAGAAGAGGACGCAGAGGAGGTAGAGGATGAGGAGGAAGGAGAGGAAGGAGAGGACGAGGAGCACTCGTCCACTAGCAGTGGCTCCGACGACTCCATCGACGATCCGGGGTACAGAGACGATCCCCAGGAGCTACGGGACAATACGGGTAGCGGTGAGGAGCTTTGAGTGCACAGAGGGCGATGATAAAGGCTCCGCCACCCTTTTGCATGCTGTTTTTGCTTTTGATTCCGGGCCTGCGTGCCCAAGTAGATAGCTTTTGACAGATACTTTGAGGGCCTGCGTGCCTTGACCAGTGGGCGCATGTGCCCTGACCTGACCTGGCATTTTTTGATTGGCCGAAGTGCCGTTGACATAGCAGTTGACATGGATAGACCACAGTTTATTATAGAAAAGTTTGCCATTTTCCAGTTTATTGTTTCTCGTTACGAATAAGAGAAAGGAAAACCTGCCACTAATACCAAACTTGCATTGACAACACATCGAGACCACTCATAGACACATATGAGTACAAACACTGATCTAATTCTGAACAAAACAAGAAAAGTACCCCAGGATACGAGGATACGAGAAATAACGAAATTTTGAGCATTGACGTGCCAAAACTCACAATATTCTGTTGAAGACAAAACCGACACTCCAGAAAGACCGATGATGGTCAACATGACCTGTACCAATCGACGGAATTGAACAAAACGTCCCCAGAAAAGACTTATACCGAAAAACGTACAAAACGATGCAAAAATGGTATAAAACGTTCAAGGATAACTCAAATACGTCCCGGACTGAAACCGACACCTCCACACAGTCACTCAAGGTCCAGGCGACCTGTATGGCATGACCAAAAATGGGCTAGAGCCCCCATGGCGAGGTTTGACCTCCCGAAACCTTGATTTGAATTCGAAACGAGCCTCCGAGGGTCCAAAATCTTCGTTGAGCACGGCATTCGGAATCCGATGCTTGGATACAGTCACATATGCTCATAATGACTTGCTGGAACCATCAAAAGTACCAAATGACCTTTGGAATGAAAAATGACCAAAATGGACAGTGGCTGTTGGAATCTGTCAAAACTGCAGATCAACCATCGCGTGATGGTTTGGAACTGTCGTGTGAGTAACTTCTGTCGCGCGATGCTTTGAGAGTGTCGCGCGAGGGTCAATCCCTGCTAAGCTGCCTTTGTCTGACCAAATTATTGCCATGGACCTGTTCATTGTTCCACGTCTCGAAAGTTATTCTGGGTTTGCAGAAAGAAGGCTGTTCTTCCATGCAAGGTGGTAGGACACCTAAGCCTTGATCTCACCAACTCCTTGGCTATTTGAAGAAGGGTTTTAAGACTTAATGAAGTGTACACCCCTCCAACTTATCTAAAATGGGAGATCCACTAATGGAAGCCCTTGATCCTTGGCTAATGAGAGACGAAACCATAAATTGGGGGAGCCCCCGGTCTCGTTGTTTATCCTTGATTCGGGATCTCCGATTTGCTCGACCGTGCGTCGAAATCCTCCAAGCCGCATTGCCTTTCTGGGACCCCATTGTGCACGTCTTCCGGTTCCGTCAAGACGAGATGTGCCCCACAATAGAAGAATTCCAGGCATATGTGCCAGGGTTCGCCAATCTAGATGTTCTTGCTGTGCCGCCCGTCCATGAAGACATGGAACAAATTCTTCGGGCAAAACTCAACATTCCAGAGGCACTGACGGCCAGCATCATTCAAAACGGTGAGCTCAACATTCTTCGCCTAATCGAACTGTATGGCCCCGAGGGTGGCCTGGGAGACTATGTTGGGGAAGCTCACAGACGCTTCGTTTTATCCATATGCGCACTGGCCGCGTACATGCTGGTTCCTATCGATGGAGGGGTAAATCCCAAATTGGTGAGCATCGCCTCGCAAATGGATAACGGGAAAAACATCATGCCCGTGGTTTTAGCGGAAACGCTCCTGGGTTTAGACATGCTGAAACTTGAGCAAGCCGACTCTTTCAGCAGATGCCCTATCTTGCTCCAGGTAAATTCCTATTCAGCGCAGATTCCTACGTCTTCATTTTTACCCCAAATATTTAGACTGTGATTGATTTCTAATCGGTCCTCTGTTCCCCTGCAGCTCTGGCTGGAAGACAAAGTGGGGGTTTTAGAAGAGCCACAGGCTGGCTTTGAAGAGTTCCCCAGATTTTTGGTCGAAAGACCGATGTTATTCCCCGACCTGACAGTGGACATATGGTTTGCATTCCTGAACGACCTGCAATCTGAGGACATAGTCTGGAGGTGTCTCTGGTTAAACCTTCCGGCAATGACGCTCCATTCAGCCGGGTTCAAGAGAGTGATAATCGCCGGCCTGTCAAGCTTCACATTTTACGTCCCTGGGCGTACACTCCGACAACTCGGGAGAAACCAAGGATACAAGCGATACGGAGCGGAAGACTTCGACCTCCCCGCATTCACCTCATGGGACTTGCGCTGCTATAGAGACAACTGGGGCGATAGGACATTGAAGGAATCAATTCCAGAGTTCAGGACATGGCTAGAAAGTCGTTACATAAGGTGGTTCCGCGTTGAAGTCGAAGCAAGACTGAGGGGATATTTCTGAATCCCGTGGGAAAACGAGTTGTAATTAGTAAGGCCATTAGGCTGAGCTTCTGGCTCCGCTTTTCAATACTCGCTTTGTAAACTGTATGCCACTTTGCCTGGCTTGACCGGCTAAATAACAACTTTGAATTATCAGGCCGTTATTCCTTCGAGGGACCGAACTCGTCACTGAACGTGTAACTTGAACAAACAACACTTCGACGTAGTCATAATCACTCATAATGATCTACTGGAAGCATCGAAATTTCAAAATCTGGCCCGAGTCAAAATCCGAAAAATAACCCCAAAAAGGCAGTAGCCTGCCCTACTGTGCCGAATTATAACTTAACTCTCGCGCGAGCTAACGAAACCATCACGCGAGCATAAACAGTCGCGCTACACTTCATGACCATCGCGCGATGGAGAATTCCTGTTACAGTGGCCAGCCTTGACCCATTCGGACAAAAAGGGGTGGCAGGCTTTGTCAGCAGGTCTGGGCGTGCAGGGGCTCCTGGCTTCCTCCAGAGATGTTCCCTTGATCTTTAGCAAGTGGATGGACACCTTGCATGGACACATCATTCAAAGGAAAGGCATTACCTCCTTTCTTGGCCTATAAAGAGGAGTAACCCCCTGAATGAAGGGTGCGCCTTCCGTGGAAAATTTCAGGCACTGTTCCCCAAATGGCAAATCATCTCCCCACCTTAATCAGCCCGTGGCTCGAAGAATTTGTCGCGAGCGATTGGCTATGCTTCCGTTCTCACGGGTTGGCAGCCTTTCGCTTCTTAAAAAGTGTAAGGCTCCGCCCCGAAATTCTGAGAGCAGCCCTACAATTTTGGGACCGGGACGTCCATGTGTTCCGATTTGGTGACAACGAGCTGTGCCCGACCGTAGAAGAATTTCAGGCATATCTCCAAGGCTTTGCTTCGAGCGTAATTGTCGTGCCACCTTATAGGCAAAGCATGTCAAAGCTGTTGAAAACATGTCTGAACATTTCCAGGGGTGCGGCGGAAGGCCTGTTGATCAGCGGACAGATAAACGTCGTGCGCCTAATGGAATGGTACGGGCCTGACGGCGACCCAGCGGATATGGTTCTGCAGGCTCGACGTCGATTCGCCATGTCAATTGGCATACTGGCCGCATACCTGCTGGTGTCTCCGTATGGACGGCCCGACCCCTCGTTGGTTTACGTGGCTACAGAGATGGGTGTTCGGAAGAACGTAGTTCCCCTGGTACTTGCCAAAATGCTCATTGGTTTGGATTTGGTGGCCACAGGTCAGACGAACACATTTGGTGGCAGTCCACTCCTGTTGCAGGTAAAATCTCACTCAGCTCACCTTTTTCCGGTTTTCACACAGTCTGCTTTTACCTCAACTCTCGGCTAAAGCTATATGGTAGCTCCTTACTTGTTTTCTTTCGCTCGGGCTTATGTGGCTCCTTACTTGTCTTTTCGCTCATGCAGTTGTGGCTATGTGACAAACTCGGACTAATCTCGGCTCCTGGAGCGAACTGGCCCCGTCTGCCCGGGCGAATGCACCAAAGGGGAATGCTGTACCCGGAGATGTCTGAGGAGGAGTGGTTCACCTTCATGAGAGAGATGTCTCCGCGTGAGATCGTCTGGCGGCATGGAGCCCTGAACATCCCGGATATGGCTCTGCACTCTGCAGGTTTCGAGAGAATGGTGATTGCTGGGCTGTCCAGTTTCACGTTCTACATTCCAGGTCGTATCCTGCGGCAGTTAGGCATGAGCCAAGGCTTTCATCGAGCTGGGACAAAAGATTTCCAGATTCCAGCATTCACGGCCCAACATCTAGAAGGGTATGAGCACAACTGGGGTTTGAGAGAACTCGGAGGAGTGGAAGACAACTTTAGCACAAGACTCAAACGCCGCTATGTAGCATGGTTAAGAGAAGAGGTTGCAAGGAGGCAAAACGCAGACTGACTCCTGACTCAACTCCAATGATCTAGAATAAACTGTGAGCCCGAGAGGGCCTCTTAGCATTTCATTCTGTTTTTGATGCTTTATTGTTTTTGTTAGGGCTCTGCTCAGCCTATGTAATAGAAATAATAGTTTTGAATAAAGGTGAAAGATTGAGAATTTTCCCCTTTTTGGTCCAAGTGTTGAACACCACGTCGTTTGAATGTTGAGGTACACTTTGGAATAAAAACCCTGGATCGAGTTGATTGATTGTGACCGAATCTCACAGAGAGACTGCCTACGTATCCCAAGCTAGGGAATCAGGTCAAAACGTAGTTCAGGCTAAGGTTCGCTCGTGTATTTTGGCTCTCCTTTTGCGCTCTAAATTTTTGCCTAGGACTGCCCTTGCAGGTTTCCAACCTAGCGAGCTTTGATTGAATGCCTATTTATTTTTGCCTAAACTGCCCCCTTGGGTTTTCAATCTAGCAGGCTTGCTCTAATTTTTGCTTGGGACCGCCCACCCTTGTGGTTTTCGGCCCAACGAGCTTCTCTCAAGGATAATAACGCTTAAGTTGATCCAGGTTGACCAGAGTGTTGAACTCGTTGCCGTCCAGATCGATAAGCTGAGCTACTCCACCCGAGAGGATGGTCTTGATAATGTAAGGTCCCGCGCGCTTCGGGCGGAACTTGCCACGTAGATCGAAGATGGGAGCCCGGATTTCCTTTGTAACCATGTCCCCTTCAGCCAAGTCACGAGACTTCACCTTCTTGTTGAATGCTCGAGCAATTCTGCGCTGATACCCCTGAACGTGATACAAGGCACGGAGCCTTCTCTCATCAAAAAGCATGAGTTCGACAAACCTCCCGCTAAGCCATTCGGACTCCGCGAGTTCACATTCCGCCATGATCCTCAAAGTTGGTACTTCAAGCTCGATGGGAAGGACAGCTTCCATCCCATAGACCAGGGAAAAAGGGGTTGCCCCTGTTGATGTTCGAATTGACGTGCGGTACCCCCAAAGGGCTAGAGGCAGCTGCTCGTGCCAGTCCCTGGCGGACTTTGCAGACTTTTTGATGATAGTCTCAATGTTTTTGTTGGCCACCTCAACCGCCCCGTTCGTTTGAGGGTGATAGACCGTTGAGTGATGAACCTGGATCTGGAATTCCTCGAAAAGTTCTAACACCCTGCCTTTGAAATGGACCCCATTATCAGAAACGAACGCCTGTGGAACCCCATACCGATAGATGATGTTCTTTCGGATGAACTGAGCAACCTGAACCGCCGTCAGGGTCTTGTAAGATTCAGCTTCGACCCACTTGGTGAAGTAATCTATCGCCACCAAAATGAACCGATGCCCGTTTGAAGCAGAAGGCCTGATCATGCCGATAACGTCGATACCCCAAACAGAAAAGGGCCAAGGCGACGTCATGCCAAACAGTTTAGAAGGAGGGACATGCATGAGATTGGCATGGATTTGACACCTATGGCAGCGGCACACATAATCCACACACTGGGATTCCATGGTAGACCAAAAGTATCCTTGTCGCAGGATTTTCCTGGCGAGCATGACTCCGCTCATGTGAGGGCCACAAACTCCCTCGTGAATTTCCTCCATGATTTTGATGGCTTCAGCACCGTTGACATAGAGCTTATGCATTCCGCAGTGAGATCTCCGATACAGTCTCCCGCCACAGATAATGTATTGAGCGGCCATTCTTCGTAGTGCCGCTCGATCCTTCTTAGTGGCGTCGGTCGGAAACTGACCACTTTCGACGAAGTTCCAGATATCATGATACCAAGGTAGGCCGTCATCGACATCATCGACGGCGTTGACATACTGATAAGCAGGCAAATCCCGCTGTTCAATTAGAATAGGACGAAGCTTGATACCAATCGGAAGCTCGATCATGGAAGCCAGAGTTGCTAGAGCGTCAGCGAACTGGTTCTTCATTCGAGGGATGTGCGTGAACGTGACTTTGTTGAAACGAGGAATAAGATCCTCCAGATCTTGGTGATAAGGCTTTAATCTGTCCTCCCGAACTTTCCAGTCTCCGTTAGCCTGAGAAATGACAAGGTTGGAATCACCGATGACTTCGAGTTTTTCCACACCAAGTGTAAGAGCGGCTTCCATGCCAACAATGCAGGCCTCATATTCAGCTTGGTTGTTCGTGACATCGAAATTGAGTTTGAACGCGAGCGGAATATGAGCACCATCAGGAGTTATCAGCAAAACTCCAATCCCGTATCCCTTCTGATTTGCTGCCCCATCAAAATAAAGAGTCCAGGTGTCTTTGACAACCGCCATCACTCCTTCATCCGAAAATATAAAATCCGAGTCCTCCGGCCCATCAACAGGATGATCAGTCAGAAATTCGGCGACCGCGCGCCCTTTGACAGATTTCCTAGTGACATATTCGAGGTCAAACTCTGCGAGCAAAAGCAACCAACGTGCTAGCTTACCAGTAAGCGCAGGCTTCTCAAACAGATACTTAAGAGGTTCCATTCGAGAAATCAACTTCACTGGGTAAGCCAGCATGTAGTGTCTTAACTTCTTGGATGCCCAAACAAGAGCCCAACACGTCTTCTCGAGAGCGGTGTAGTGTTCTTCAGCGCCAACCATCTTCTTACTCAGGTAGTAAATGGCTTTTTTGACTCCCTTTTCTCCCTCTTGAGCCAGCAAACACCCCATAGACGAAGGATTCACAGACAAGTAAAGTATCAAGGGTTTCCCTGGCATTGGTGGCATCAATACCGGAGGATTCTGCAGGTAGGTTTGAATGGAGGTGAAAGCCGCCTGGCACTTGTCCGTCCAAACGAATGGAGTATTCTTCTTCAATAGACGAAACATCGGCTCGCAAGTTAGTGTCAACTTGGCGATGAATCTGCTGATGAACTGTACCTTTCCCAAAAAGCTTCGCACCCCCTTTTCAGAATCTGGTGGCTTCATCTCAAGGACTGCTTTGATTTTAGACGGGTCGACCTCAATTCCACGAGAAGTGATCATGAAACCGAGCATCTTGCCAGCTGTAACCCCAAAGGTGCATTTCTGAGGACTTAGACGCATACGAAACTTTCGTAATCTCTCGAAGAATTTCCTAAGCACAGGAACGTGACCTTCTCGAGTTTTGGATTTGGCGATCATGTCATCGACGTAGACCTCGACTTCTTTGTGCATCATATCGTGTAGGATAGTGGTAGCAGCTCGCTGATAAGTGGGCCTAGCGTTCTTCAAGCCGAAAGGCATGACCAGATAGCAATAAGTCCCCCATTTAGTGATGAACGTGGTTTTCTCGCGGTCCTCGGGCGCCATGAGAATTTGGTTGTAACTAGAAAAGCCATCCATGAACGAGAGCAAAGCGTGCCCCGCAGTGTTATCCACAAGCACATCGATGTATGGCAAGGGAAAATCGTCTTTGGGGCTCGCTTTGTTCAAGTCCCGAAAATCAACGCAAACTCGAATTTGGCCATTTTTCTTAGGAACAGGGACAATGTTGGCGACCCATGTGGGATACTGAGAGACCATAAGAAAGCCAGCGTCAATCTGCTTAGTAACCTCCTCCTTAATCTTCTGAACCCAATCTGGCCTCATCCGTCGGAGTTTCTGTTTCACAGGCTTAGCATCCGGAAACAAAGGAATGTGATGCTCCACGATCTCGGGATCAATTCCGGGCATATCTTGATGAGACCATGCAAAACGTCACTGAACTCGGTGAGCAGCTCTTTGAAATCACGATGCTCCTCTGGTGAAAGTTTGGAGCCCACTTGAACCATCCGGGGATCGTTTTCATCTTTCAAATTTAAAGAAACTATTTCTTCTTTTAATGGTTGAGCATGCCTTTCGTCTTCCCTTTCGATGAAGGCACGGATTTCCTTGGGAATGTCCCCATCGAAATCTATCCCCTCATCGTCAGGGTCGACACAGTTTATATAAAGATCATTGAAATAGTCAGAAGATGCTTCATTCATTTCCCAAGCCCCTGAAGGGTCACCAAGTACAAGAGAGTCAAACTTGAAATAAAAGCTATGACGTGGAGGGCCTAGAGGCACAAACTCCGACTCAGAGCTAGACTTAGAGGACGAAACAGACTCTGACTCAGACTCAGACCCAGATTCAGACCCAGACTCAGAAGTGTTGTCAATGCAAGTCAGGTGTGGCTTGAAAATGCAATTATTTAAAGAGCCCTCGGCTTTCACAATGAGAGAGGTGGGATCCTCGAGGGCGTCGGGCCCGGGCATGAGCACTTCGGCCTCTTCAGCTTCCCCAGCCAAACCCACTTGGGAGAATTCCTGAAATAGCAGCTCTAGATTTCCCTGATTGATGGATCCCAGCCAGTCAGTCTTGATCTTCACCTAATTAAGCTTCCTCTTGAATTCTTCCTTTGCTGGTTCATCATCACTGCTTGACCAGGTGTCCTCAGCGAAAATCTCAAATCCAGGCAGCAGCTCCCTGGTTTCGACATGAATAAAGGGCTCAGCCTGCCCAGTGTAAGTGGCATTTCCCACCTCACGTACGAACTTGGGACCACCGCAGAGGGTCCGAGGTTTTCCCATATATTTCCTCCGTTTGGCATCTTTGGCAGAGGCGATATACCCCAAACCAAAGCGGCCCTCGTTGAAAGGAAAAGTAGGGAACTCCGGGACCCCTTGACGGCGAGACCCTAAACCAATGCCTGGAAAGTAAGACATGCTCCTCATAATGTCCAGTGCGACAGAGCTTATGAGGAAATTCCCGTCCACATTGATGGCCATCACAGTGCCTGAAGTATCAAAAGAGAAACCCCCGAGATCGACGTCTTCTTCACCGTGTTGGATTCCCAAGACGGGAGTCCCATCCTCCTTGAGCGGGCGGATGCCAGAATCCCCGCAGATGGTTAGAGTACCAGTAGGTAGTCCCAGAATAACCTTTTGGTGGAGGGTAGATGGCACAGCCATGATGTCGGACCGATGAAGCCACGGTCTACCCAACAGAAGATTGAAAGTTGCAGGAATATCCACGACATGGAACTCCACGTCCATCTCAAAACCCTCAGCATCGAGTTTGAGCTTTAAAATACCTTCGACTACGCGACGGGTGCCGTCATATGCCTTGATAGCCAGATTGGAAGGTGCAAGGTCCTTCTTGGTGAGTCCTAAACGATAAGCGACCCGCAGAGGGCAGATGTTTATAGCGGAGCCGTTATCAATGAGAACAGTCGGGACCTAGAGTCCTCGACACTTGACGGTAATGTGCAAAGGGCGGTTGTGGTCGACTCCTTCGACCGGTAGATCCTTGTCCGTGAAGATGACTGTATGCTTGGAGGTTAGAGGGAGGATGAGAGATATCATTGCCTCTGGTGTGTGACGTCGGCCTGGACTTCAAGGCGGGACAAGGCGTGACACAACATCTGACGATGCTCCTTGGACAAACAGATCAGTCCCCAGATAGAAATAGCGGCAGGAATCCGCTCAAGTTGCCGCTGAACTAAATCAGGAATCGGATTGCCAGTTGATACCTCAAGAGGTGCAGATCTTGGGAAAGAAAGAGGTTTGTTCCTTTGATTAGCAGGATTGGAAGAATTCCCGGCCTGCAGATTAGCAGGTTGAAAAATCCGTCCACTCCTTGTAACATTGTGAACGTTCCCCAAAGAAGGCACGACTTGAGGGTTTTCCTTCACATCCCAGAGATCAGCAGGGACATCTCCCAGTTTGTGCTTTCCCTTGTCCGTAGTTGGTGCAGAGACGGGCACTTCCATGTCTAAGCCCAGATCCTCAGCCAGATCTTTCATCAGCAAGGAGTCCCAGAAGCTCAAGTCTTTCACTGCAGCTACTTCAGCAACGGGCTCTGAATTCGCAATAAAGGGAACATCCCAAAGACCAGTGTCAGCCAGGGTACGATTGACAGCCCAGACTTCATTCCCAACTTGGACGTCCACTATGTCGTTAACTTCCCAAAGATTAGCAGGTGGAGCGCGGTCTGTGACCATGATACTGTAGTCCCTGTTGTTGGGGTAAGGCACTTGAGGGCGTGGATTTTCCTCGTCGACGATGTAGGAACAGGGGTCATGGTCAGTGTCGGGATTAGTGTCACAAACTGAATTAAAGATCGAACCAAAGAGGGAAATGTGGTCTCCCAAAGCCCGTGGATCTTCCTGGACAAGTTCGTCTTCTGCGTAGTGAAGCATGTAATCTGGTGTGGCATAGCCCTGAAGAGGGTTAGGATCAGAGTCTAGGGGAGCAAACCAGGTTGGCTCAGGATCCCAACAATATTCCGCTTCGGGAACTGGAGGCTCGATTGGGTTGAACATTATGTACAAGGAGAAACCATCGAGAGGATCAAGCAAGGCTGCTTCATAACCAGCCAACCAGCCATCATACCAGGCTTGATCAAATGGGACATTTCCGGGCTGTGGAGGAATCCCGTCCATTTCAAAGCTTGACCACTCATTGAACAGAGGAGTGGCATAGTCCCAATTGTCTGCTATGGCCCAGCCAGTGGCCTGCATGTTATTATCTGAGGGAGGTACCCAAGGCTGGTAGGGATCAGGAAACGGGCCAGCGATGGTTGCGTACGGGCTGTCAAGTGACGAGGCAGAATCGATCTGCACAGCAGGGATTGATTGATGGAAGAGAGAGCTGACAGATTCTTCGGAGATAGGTGATCCAATTTGTAAAAGTTCTGAAGGTGCATCCGTGTCAACAACTTGGCCTTCAACCACTTGTATATAAGAAACCTCAGTGGATGGTTCGATCGGGAAAGGCACGAAGGGCCTGGGTTGATCGGCTGAGGCTATATAGTTGGTGGGGTTAAATATGGTGGAGCTAGGGTTGATATAAGTGGAGTTGAGAGATATCTGGTTGATATGTGGTACAATGTTGTGCTTAGGGAAAGAGTTGGCGATGACGTTGGGCTTTTGAGGTGGTGGAGGGGTCTCCAGCGTGCAATCGTCAATGAGATCCTGGATCGCATGACGGAGGCAAAAGCAGGAGTCAGTGAGATGACCCGCTCCTTGATGGTAAGCACAGTAAAGGTTGGCTTTAAAGCCGGGCGAAGGGTTCTTGGGTAGAGGAGTTGGGTCCAGGGGCTTCAGATGCCCTGATTTGACCAACTTTTCCAAGACCGAGGATAGAGGTGCCTCGATAGCGGAAAAGCTGCGGGGTTGATTCCGAGGTCGGTTGTTCTGTGGATTTTGAACTTGATTGACATCCACAATGTGATTAGCAGTGCTGGAGGAAGTGGCGTTGGTGCCGGCGGTTGCTGTGTTGGAGTAAGTCCCCGTTCCGAATAGCGCATTGGCGTTCCCAGAATAAGCCCGAGGCTTTGACTTGGTGGCGTGCGAGGATTCTCCCTTTGATAGGATCCCACTCTGCAAAGCATCTTCGATGGCTAGGCCAGAGTCGAAGAAGGTTTCGAAGTTGGCGGATGCCTGAGCTAGGACTAGATGCCTAGCGTAGTCCGGTTGGAGATTGCGGGAAATGATACGGAGCTGATCCTTCTCACTCGGGCGATCAGTCATCTATGCAGCTTTAGCTCTCCACCTTTTGACAAAGTCTGCAAAGGACTCCTTAGCCTCCATCTTGGTGGATTCAAGTTCCCGGGTAGTCATTATCAGCTGGGAGTTGTAATTGTACTGCGAAATAAACGCAGTCCCAATGTCCTCCCAAGTCCTCCTTTTGGCAATGTCGAGTGACAAAAACCAATGGAAAGCAGGGCCCGAAAGGGTCTGAGGAAAGAGCTGTGACATGGCCTCTGGCTCAACAGAAAGAAGTTTCATGGCGGCGTGGTAGCTATAGAGATGAGTCCAGGGGTCGCCGCTCCCGTCGAACTTAGCCAAGTCCGGGATTTTGAACTTTTCAGGAAGTCTAGCATTGGGATACAGGCAAAGGCGATCCAGATCGATCCCTCCGGCACTGATATTTTCTGTCTTGGCAATAGATTCCTCCAGCTTGGTCATCTTGGCCATGAGTGCGACCACATCAGGATTCTGAGCCGGTCCTTCTGGGTTTGGAGGCAGTCTGCCACCCACAAGGTTCGCAGCGGGCCTGCGAGCTTCCCTCGGGTTTAGCACCATGAGACGTCCTGCGTGAAGCGGATCTGGAACCAAGATAGGTTGCTCCTGGTCAGACTCATCGTCCTCACCTTCTTCCTCGAGAGGGGGGGGAAGGCGAGTGTGGATGAGGTCGTTCAGGCGGGCAATGTTAGTGTCGCTCTGAGCTGCCCTCTGTTGCATGGCGGTGATGCTGTCCTGAAGGTTCATGAGCATGGTCTCCAAGGTAAAAGGTTCTAGTTGTGGCCGTTCCATCGTGACGGGTGTTTCAGAGCTGCTTGATGCGGATACTGGGGTAGTCGGGCGCCCTTCCTGTGAAACCGATGGTGAACCTGGCTGTGAACCTGACCGAGACTCTGAGTGCTGTGCTGCCGGAGGTGAGTGCAGAGAGTCTTCCGTGATGACTGACTGGGACTGTAACCTGACAAGCCTTTGAACCGGATTCAGATGCAGACGTTCCCAAGCGGGTTTGGCAACTGGCCTTGATACTTTCCTTGGCGGTGCAATGATTCAGATCTTTGCTTACAAGGTAAAAGGAGGTTTAATAAGGGCCCTGCAGTAACTTTAATCTAAATAAAAGACTAAAGCGGATGCAGCCAACGTCGTCAGTGTCACCCTAGACTCTAGATCCAGAAGACAAGTCTGTCTCACGACGCTTCGGACACTGTTTCAGGCCCTCAGAATTCTTTTCGAAGATGTATCCTTGTTTGGAACGAGCGGCTCTAAAGGATGTCAAAAGGAGTCTAAACCTTTGCCCATTTCGATGTTCGAGGTTTCAAGTTTGTAGAGCCAGAACAACTCGATACGAATATCATGATGCTATAACCAGATTGGCGTGAGCAGCACTGTGCTATTAGCCGGGCGGTGTAAGTGGCGAGGCACTTGTTACCTTTTGGTGTAAGCATCATGGTATTTTACTCCGTGGTTCCTCGTTTTCTTTGTTTGAAAACCCTAAACAGGTACACGGGCAAAGGTGTAGAAAAACTTCTGATTTCCTAAAGTCCCACTGTAAAAGGACTTAAAAGATGATAACGTGCATCACTGAGATGCACGACTCCTCATCGGGCCATGACAATGTCCTACTGAGCCAAAAGACAGACTTGGAACAGATTGAGAACCTAGGAGCCATCCTAGACATGCTTCTACGCTAAACGAGATGTATGTACAGTTCATGTGATAAGAAAAAGCAGTAACACATAGGCATTTACGGGGTTAGATGCAAGTAGATCTTAACCTGTGGGTACCTGTCCTAGTTTGGAGAGTTTTAATGCTTTGTATATGCAAAAGGCCGGTTTTGGTTCGTAACAGGTTCCTCGGACTAGGGCCACAGATATACCTCCCGTTACCCGCGTATTCGCAGAGTAACAGTCGAACGGTAGCATGACCCATCATCGTCAAAGGTTGTTGGTCATTCGGGGTCCCCGGGCTCCGGTAAACCGTGCCGGATTGCCAAAACGATCCAACGAGGCTTTTCCCACATCGATGCAAATGAGATGCTAAAATTTTGATAAAAAGAAGAAGAATCACAAAGTCGTAAAAACGTCTTTTCAAATTTGGCTCACTTTATTTAGTTCATCTTTAGAAGAAACTACGCAAGCGAACAATCGAAAAAGCCCCAGATTAGAATGGCCGGACACGAGGTCCTGTTAAATCACCGTTCCAACCTTCGGCAGCGCGAAGCTCACCGTTTTGACAGGCTTTTAAGGGATTGTTTCCAAGCGTATTAAATCCTAAGTATGAATTAATATTGGTTCGATTTATCCCCAGCAGAGTCGCCACTGTGGGCAGCATGCCCTTTGGAGAGAAAGGATTCCGTTCCTTTCCGCCGTTGCGGCCCTTTTTCAAAAAATCGAGGGAGCGCGAGCGCCGGTGGCAAGCGCTCAAAAATATAGAGTCGCCACTTGAGTTTTGAAGGTCCGACACTCAAGGAACCGTATTTCGAAGCACCTGCCGCGCTTTATTCGAAAAAGTGAAGGAAACCAGTCCGTCATAACCATATCTGGGTTCGGGAGCCAGGTTACGAGAGGGGAAAGGTTTTATGGCACCCCTCTCGCCCAATCCGGAGATCGGTCTCTACTTAGGCATTTTTATGAAAACTTTTGTGATTCTTCCTCTTTTAATTAATTTTAGCCAATTAGGGCGGGGGAACAGTTAATCGGGGATTAAAAACTATAACAATTTGCAGGATGTGATCAAATAATAGCATGGATGGATAGCATGATGAGTAATAAATGGGATGAAACCTAGAACAGCGATCAGATGCCAAAACTAGGCTCGGGACAGATTTGTCCTGCACGATGGCCAACTTGCATGCATGAACAGATCTGCATGCAAGCCAACCATCGCACGAGACACACTGACCCTCGCGCGAGCGTTATCATCTCACCACAGTCCTAAGATCATCCCCTTCTGGGCTCTGGAAGGACCAGTGCACACCCAGGAAGCAAGCCAAGCAGTTTATTGAAAGACTGTAAAATACTGATTATTACAGAACACTCCAAGCAGGAGCCAAATGAATTGAAACACAACCCCTAAATAGTGGGGGTATCAAAACAGAGGCCAAGGGCCTAGTTACCCATGCAAGGGCTATTCATGGAAATCACAAAACTGTCGCGCGACAGAAAGTGAGTCTCGCGCGACATTCTTGACTGGACTCCCAGGAATTGCTTTGCATGCTTGGGGTCCTGAGACAGATTCAGGGGATCCCAAGGGCATTCCAAACTATTTAGAGCAAATAAACTAGCTACTGTATTTTGTTTTTGCATGCATAACAGTGATCTAAAATTCAAAATGAAGTACAACAGGCAATAATATATTATAAAACAGAAAAGGGCTAGTCTCCCTTCCCCACGAGGTCCATTCTCTTGCAGACACAAGTGTCGCGCGAGTATAGGGGACCATCGCGCGAGGGTGTAACTGCCACGAATTCTTGTAACTTTGCTGGCTTTAAGACCAGGACATGGTATTGATTACCAGCCTTGGCCCTGTCAGCCCCCCTCAGGGATCAAAACAGAAACAGGTTAAATGTTATACCTTTGCTTGGAAAGGGTTTGGAAATGGATCGGATTGATTGGTGAGCCTTGCAACTAAGTGTATATGAACACACTAAGTATGGAAGATTAGGAGATGGCTTGGGGGTTAGTAACTTTGTGCTAGCTAGTGTAAGACTTGTAACTTAACCAATGAATTCCTTAGTTAATTTTTTGAACCCTTAATATGGAGGATGAAGGGGGTATTTATAGGGGAAGTGTAAGGGCTAGTTAGTGACCAAACAAGGCCTTGGGACCAGCCAACAAGGCTGGTCACAACTTGGTTGTGGAGCTAGCCAACAAGGTGGGTGGTTGGTTGAGGGATTGTATGGGCTACAACCTGCCAGAACTCTGTTCAGCTGAGGAAAACGGGGTTCCAGCCCATGTGACACCCAATGATCACCTGTCCAGCTGGATTCTGTGATAGGGACAGGAGGGAACTGTCGCGCGAGGGTTAGAAACAATTGCACGACGGTCAACAGTCAACAGTTTGACTTTGACCACACGTGGCGAGCAGAGTACCGCGCGAGAGACCCAAAGGGTCGCGCGAGGGTCAACTCTGACTCTAAGGTTTGACTGAAGGTTCAGAGGGGGTTCAAAAGGTTTTAAGCAGGGTTCAAAGCACTCCAAGCTTAATCCATTCCCAATCCAAGCTCGCTTGATCCGATTTCATCATCGGGGAAACAAGAAAATCGTAAAACGAAGTAAAACAATTGGGAGATCCAGATTGGGGTGTCTACACCATGATATCGGGTCGATGGAGCCATGGCCTGCCTAGCAGAAGATTGAAAGTCGCGGGAATATCCACGACATGGAATTCCACATCCATCTCAAAGCCCCCGGCGTCGAGCTTGAGCATTAAAATACCCTTGACTACGCGACGGGTGCCGTCATATGCCTTAACAGCTAGGTTGGAAGGCGCCAGATCCTTCTTGGTGAGTCCCAAATGATAAGCAACCCTCAGGGGCAAACATTGATCACCGAGCCATTGTCAATGAGGACAGTCGGGACCCAGAGTCCTTTACACTTGACCGTGATGTGCAAGGGCGGTTGTGATCGGCTCCCTCGACTGGGAGGTCCTTGTCCGTAAAGATCACAGTGTGCTTGGAGGTCGGAGGGAGGATAAGAGATATCATCGCTTTAGGAGTGACATCCGCTTGAACCTCAAGTCGAGAAAGAGCGTGACAAAGCCTCTGACGGTGCTCCTTGGTCGAACAGATCAGTCCCCAAATCGAAATAGCGACCAGAATGCGCTCCAGTTATCGTTGAACAGAATCAGCAGTTGGTGGCCCCAGCCAAAACCTCAGGAGGTGCAAACCTTGGGAAAGCGATGGGTTCGTTCATTTGATTAGAAGGATTGGACGAACTCCCGACTTGCAGATTAGCAGGCTGAAAAATCCGTCCACTCCTTATAACATTGTGAACGTTCCCCAAAGAGGGCACGATTTGAGGGTCTTCACCCACATCCCATAGATTAGCAGGAATATCTCCCAATTTGCGTTTTCCTCTATCAGTAGTTGGTGCAGAGATGGGTACTTCCATGTCTAAGCCCAGGTCTTCGGCCAGATCTTTCATCAGTAGGGAGTCCCAGAAGTTCAAGTCTTTCACGGCAGCCACTTCAGCAACAGGCTCCGGATTTGCAATGAAGGGAACATCCCAAAGACCACCGTCAGCCAGGGATCGATTGACTGCCCAGACTTCATTTCCAACTTGGACATCCACTATGTCATCGACTTCCCAAAGATTTGCAGGCGGGACAAGGTCGGTAACCATGATACTGTAGTCCCTGTTGTTCGGATAAGGCATTTCAGGGCGCGGGCATTCTTCGTCAACAATGTAAGAGCAAGGGTCGAAGTCGGTGTCGGGATTAGTATTGCAAACTGTATCAAAGACCGAGTTGAAGAGGGAAATATGATCTCCCAGGACCCGTGGATCTTCCTGGACAAGCTCATCCTCTGCATAATGTAACAGGTAGTCCGGTATAGCGTAGCCTTGAAGAGGGTTAGGGTCAACGTCCATGGGAGCATACCAAGCTGGCTCAGGATCCCAGTAGTACTCTTCTTCGAGAATCGGAGGCTCGACTGGGTGAAACAGCATGTGTAGGGAGAAACCATCCAAAGGATCGAGCAGAGCTGCTTCATAACCGGCCAT
The DNA here is from genome assembly GCA_018127125.1 of Rhododendron griersonianum. Taxonomy (NCBI): domain Eukaryota; kingdom Viridiplantae; phylum Streptophyta; class Magnoliopsida; order Ericales; family Ericaceae; genus Rhododendron; species Rhododendron griersonianum. Next base: position 45,192,910 of record CM030791.1, read on the forward strand.
CCAACCATCATACCAAGCTTGATCAAACGGGACATTTTCGGGCTGCGGAGGAAAGCCCTCTGCTTTGAGGTGTGACCACTCGTTGAAAATAGGGAGGGCGTAGTCCATGTTGTCTGCTATGGCCCAACCTACAGCCTGCATGTCGTCTTGGGGTGGAGTTTGAACGGATCGAGACCGATCCACGGGACCAAGAGACAAGTCAGCCACATTTCCATTTTGGCTGTCCAGCGGAGATGCAGAATTGAGTTACACGACGGGGATTGACTGGTGGAAGAGAGAACTGACAGACTCTTCGGAGACAGGTGATCCATTTTGCAAAGGTTCCGAAGGTGCATCAGTGTCAACAATCCGGCCTTCGACCACTTGTACGTAAGAAATCTCGGCAGAAGGTTCAAGCAGGAAAGGTACAATCGGCCTGGGTTGATTGGCTGAGGCTATATAGTCAGTTGGGTTGAATATGGTGGAGCTGTGGTCAATATGAGTGGAGCTGAGGAATATGTGGTTGACGTGGGAAGCAGCATTGTGCTTGGGAAGGGAATTGGCAATGACGTTAGGCTTTTGAGGCGGCGGAGGGGTTTCAAGCGTGCCATTGTCAATGAGATCCTGAATCGCATGACGGAGGCAAAAGCAAGAGTTAGTGAGATGACCCGCTCCTTGATGATAGGCACAGTAGAGGTTGGCCTTGAAGCCAGGTGACGGGTTTTTGGGTAAAGGAGTTGGATCCAGGGGCTTGAGATGCCCTGACTTGACCAACTTTTCCAAGACCGAGGACAGAGGCGCCTCGATAGCGGAAAAGCTGCGGGGTTGGTTTCGAGGCCGGTTATTCTGCAGAGCCTGGACTTGATTGACGTCCGCAATATGGTTGGTTGTGTTGGAGGAGGTGGCATTGGAACCGCTGGTTGCCGTATTGGAGTAAGTCCCCGTCCCAAACAGCGTGTTGGCATTCCCAGAGTATGCCCGAGTCTTGGTTTTAGGAGGATTAGAGGATTCCCCCTTCGCTAGAATCCCACTCTGCAGCGCATCCTCGATGGCCAGGTCAGAATCGAAGAAGGTCTCAAAGTTTGCAGATGCTTGAGCCAGCACCAGATGCCTAGCATAGTCAGGTTGGAGGTTGCGAGAGATGATACGGAGCTGGTCCTTCTCGCTGGGGCGGTCGGTCATTAAGGCGGCCTTAGCCCTCCATCTCTTGACAAAGTCAGCAAAAGACTCCTTTGCTTCCATCTTAGTGGACTCGAGTTCCCCGGTGGTAATCTTCAGTTGGGAGTTGTAGCTGTACTACGAAATAAACGCAGCCCCAATATCCTCCCAGGTCCTTCTTTTGGCAATGTCGAGCGACAAAAACCAATGGAAAGCAGGGCCCGAAAGGGTCTGAGGGAAAAGCTGAGACATGGCCTCCGGCTCAAAAGAGAGTAGTTTCATAGCGGCATGGTAACTGTAGAGGTGGGTCTTGGGTTCACCGCTCCCGTCAAACTTAGCCAAGTTAGGCATCTTGAACTTCTCGGGAAGCTTGGCATTGGGATACAGACAGAGGCGGTCCAAATCAATCCCCCCAGCGTTGATCTTTTCGGTTTTGGAAATGGATTCCTCGAGTTTGGCAAATTTGGCCATGAGTGCAGTCATGTCGGGATTCTGAGCTGCCCCTTCCTGAGCAATCCTGCCAATTGCAAGGTCCGCAGTAGGCCTGCGGACTTCCCTCGGATTCAGTGCAATGAGACGTCCTGCGTGAAGCGGATCTGGAACCAAAATGGGTTGCTCCTGGTTAGACTCATCGTCCTCGCCTTCTTCCTCGAGAGGGGGTGGAAGGCGAGTGTGGAAAAGGTCTTTCAGGCGGGCAATGTTAGTGTCCGTCTCAGCTGCCCTCTGTTGCATGGTGGTGATACTGTTCTGAAGATTCATAAGTATGGTCTCCAAGGAAAGAGGTTCCGGCCGTGGCTGTTCTGTCATGACGGGAGGTTCGGAGATGCTTGATGTAGACGATGGGGTTGCTGGACGCCCTTCTTGTAAGACCGGTGGTGAATCTGACCGCGATCCTGATTGAGAGTCTGAGTGCTGTGCTGCCGAAAGTGCGCGCAGAGAGTCTTCCGTGATGACTAACTGGTACTGTAACCTGACAAGCCTCTGAACCGGATTGAGTTGCAGACGTTCCCAAGTGGGTTTGGCAACTTGCTTCGATACTTTCCTTGGTGGTGCAATGATTCAGATCTTTGCAACAAAGTAAAAGAAGGCTTAATAGGGGTCCTACAGAAAGTTTAATCTAAATAAAAGACCAAAGTGCGGATGCAGCCAGCGCCGTCAATGTCGCCCTAGACTCTAGAACTAGAAGACAAGTCTGTCTCAAAGACGTTCGGACATTGCTCGGGGCCCTCAGAATTCTTTTCGAATATGTATCCTTGTTTGAAACGAGCGATCCTAAAGGATGTCAAAAGAAGTCTAACCCTTCGTCCATCCCGCCGTTTGGGATTTCAAACTTGAAGTCAGAACAACTCGGTATGAATATCATGATACTATAACCAGGTTGGCGTGAGCAGCACTGTGCTATTAGCCGGGCCGCGTAAGTGACGAGGCACTTGTTATCTTTTGTTTTAAGCATCATGATGTTTACTCCGTTTGTTCCTCGTTTTCTGTTTGGAATCCTAAACAGGTTTAACAGATGAGGGTGTAGAAAGGCTTCTGATTTCCTAAAGTCCCACCGTCCGAAGGACTGGGAAAACTGAAAACGCGCATCATTGAGATGCACGACTCCTCATCGGACAATCACAGTGTCCTAATGATTTTAAAGACAGACCTGGAAAGAAACGAGGACCTAGAAGGTGTCCTAAACATGCTTCTACGCAGAACGAGATGTATGTACAGTTCATGCTGTAGGGAAAGCAGTAACACATAGACAGTATATGGGGTTAGATGCAAGTAGATCTTAACCTATGGGTACCTGTCCTTGTTTGGAGAGTTCTAATGCTTTGTATATGCAAAGGCCGGTTTTGGTTTGTAATAGGTTCCTCAGACTAAGGCCACAGATATACCTCTCGTTGCCCGCGATTCGCAGAGCAATGGTCGAACGGTAGCATGACCTATCATCGTCGAAGGTTGTTGGTCATTCGAGGTCCCCGAGCTCCGGTAAACCGTGCCAGATTGCCAAAACGATCCAACGAGGCTTTTCCCACATCGATGCACATGAAATGCAAGAATTTGGTTAATGAAAGAAGAATTGTAATTTTGCAAAATGCTTTTTCAAATTTGGCTCACTTTATTTGGTTCATCTTTAGAAGAAAATACACAAGTGAACAATCGAAAAATTCCCAGATTTAGATTGGCCGGACACGAGGTCCTATTAAATCACCATTCCAAACTTCGGCAGCACGAAGCTCACCGTTTTTGACAGACTTTTAAAGGATTGTTCGCGAGCGTATTGAATCCTAAGTATGAATTAATATTGGTTCGATTTATCCCCAGCAGAGTCGCCACTGTGGGCAGCATGCCCTTGGAGAGAAAGGATTTCGTTCCTTTTCGCCATTGTGGCCCTTTTTTGGAAATCGAGGGAGCGCGAGCGGAGAGACAAGCGCTCGTAAAATACAAAGTCGCCACTCGGGTTTTGAAGGTCCGACACCCAAGGAACCGTATTTCGAAGCACCTGCCGCGCTATTTTGATTTGAAAAAGTGAAGGCACCAGTCCGTCATAACCATATCTGGGTTCGGGAGCCAGGTTACGAGAGGGGAAGGGTTTTAAGGCACCCCTCTCGCCCAATCCGGAGATCGGTCTCTACTTGAGCATTTTGAAAATGTTTACGATTGTTCTTTTATTAACCAGATTTTAGCCAATTAGGGCGGGGGAACAGTTAATCGGGGATTAAAACTGTAACACATTTTGCAAGATGTGATGAATAGCATGGGTGGATGAAATATTAAGGAAATAAATGAGACAAAGTTCAAAATATCAATAAAACACCAAAACAGTGCTTGGTATGATTTTGTCACACACAGTGGCCAACTTGCATGCATGGATCAACCTACATGCAAGCGAACCGTCACGCGACAAACCCATACACTCGCGCGAGAGTTTGTGTTTCACCAATAGTTTGAATTTTATCCACTTCTGGGCTCTGGAAGGACCAGTGCACACCCAGGAGGCAAACCAAGCAGTTCATAAGTACTGGAAAACAATTAATTATTACAAGCCAGCAGAAGTAAATGGAAAAACAGCCCCTAAACAGTGGGGGAAATAAGCAGAGGCCTAAGGCCTAGTTGCCCATGCAAGGGCCATTTCTGGAAATCAGTGAACCATCGCGCGACAGAGTGGAATACTCGCGCGAGGGTTCTGACTGGACTTCCAGGAATTGCTTTGCATGCTTGGGGCTCTGAGACATGTTCAGAGATATCCCAAGGGCATTCCAGGCTGACTGAAGCAGCAAGCTAAGGACAAGACCATTTAAAACCAAGTTAGCCATGCAAGGGCAGCCACTGGAAATCAATGAACCGTCCCGCGTCAGAGTGAAAGACTCGCGCGAGGGTTTCGATTGGACTCCCAGGAGTTGCTTTGCATGTTTAGGATTCTGAGAAATTCAGGAATATCCCCAGGGCAAACAGACTGACTAAAATAAATAACTAGGAAACTGGACTTGTTTTTATCATGCATAACAGTGATCTATGTATGGAAATAAAAACCAAAACAGAGATGGCCATGAATAAAACAAGAAATAACCAGCTTCCCTTCCCCACGTGGACCAATCTCTTGCAGACAGAAACGTCGCGCGAGTGTTTGGGTCCATCGCGCGAGGGTTTGGCTGGTTATAGGTTCTCGTAACTCTGCTGACTTTAGGGCCAGGACTGGTATTGATTACCAACCTTGGCCCTGTCAGCCCCCCTCAGGGATCAATACAGGAACAGGTAATTTTTTATACCTTTGCTTGAATGGCTTTTGGAATGGATTGAATGGAGTGATGTAGCCTTGCAAGGGAGTGTAGTGGATTTGAAAGACTAGGAAGTGGTTAAGGTTAGTGACTTTGTGCTAGATTTGATAACCTTGTGATTTTTGTGAAAATTTGTAACCTTCTAACCCTTTGCATGGAAGAGCAATGGGGGTATATATAGGAGGAGTGAGAGGGCTAGGGAGAGTGGAGAACTTGGCCAAGTAACCATCCAACAAGGCTAGTTACTCTTGCTTGGTGGAGAGACTAGCCACCAATGTGAGTGAGGGTGGTTGTGAGGGTGTGAGGGTGAGCCTGCCAGAACGCTGTTCAGCCAGAGAAAACAGGGTTCCAGCCCATGTGGTCCTGATGATCACTAAATCCAGCTGGACAAGGGTGATGGGGATAGGTGGAACCGTCATGCGAGGGTTTGGAACCATCGCGCGAGGGTCAACAGCCAACCTTTGACTTTGACCAACACCTGGCAAGCTGACTATCGCGCGACGAACAAGAAGTATCGCGCGACAGTCAAACTTCAGTTAGGTTTTTGACTGAAGGTTTTTGGGGGTTCAAAAAGGGTTCAAGAAGGGTTCCAAATCCAATCCATTCCACATTCAAGCCTGTTTGATCCGATCTCATCATCGGGGAAACAAGAAACTGAAAAAAAATAAAGTAAAACAAATGGAAGACCCAGATTGGGGTGTCTACAGTTATTCGAAGCACTGAAACCCAATCGAAGGGATAGCTCCATCATTGCTCCTCCAGGAGGAAAAAGTACCACCCCAATTCCTGATCCCGTATTACACGCAGAGCCATCAACAAATAATTTCCACTCCGTGGGATCCTGTTCGGCCGGAGCTTTCTTTTTTCTCGTTGTTTGCTCCTTCCCCTGTTCCTTTCTCTGCTCATGTCTCATAGGAGGCTGGGGAGCCACCGTAGGTGAAAACTCAGCTACAAAGTCTGCCAGCACTTGCCCTTTTATTGCGGTGCACGGCTGATAATCTATATCGTACTGACTCAACTCGACCGACCAAGTTGAGATACGTCCCGAGAAGTCCGCCTTTCGTAGCAAAGACTTTAACGGGAATTCAGTATACACCACAATCCTGACTCTGGAAATAATGGGGCAACTTTCTTGCCGCCGTCCTTAACGCCAGGACCAACTTTTCAAGGGGCAGATATCTCGTTTCTGCGTCCAACAATGTTTTGCTCACATAATAGATAGGGACTTGCTCGGATCCCTTGTCTCTCAGTAGTACTGCGCTCACAACATGTTCAGAGACTGCTAAATACAAAGTTAAAGACTCACCTTGTTCGGGGGAGGACAATAGGGGGGCTGCTGCCAAGTACTTCTTCAGGTCTTGGAACGCCTGTTCACATTCTGCTCCCCATTCGTATCCTTCTCTCTTTTTCAGCAACTGAAAGAAAGGTCTACATTTGTCACTAGATCTGCTGATGAATTTGTTTAGAGCTGCTGCCATCCCCGTTAACTGCTGGACCTCCTTCGTGGTCTTTGGACTTTGGAGCTTTTGCAAAGCTGTAATTTGGTCGGGATTTGCCTCTATCCCTCTTATAGTCACCAGATGCCCCAGGAACTTTCCTGAGTTCACTCCGAACGCACACTTCGAGGCGTTGAGTTTCAGCTTATATTCTCTTAATATCTCGAAAGCTTCCTTTAGATCAGTAATGTGGTTCTCCTTTTCTTTACTTTTGACCACCATGTCGTCAATGTATACCTCCATGGTCTTGCCGAGCAATTTCTTTAGCATAATTGTTGCTAACCTCTGATATGTTGCACCGGCATTCCACAAACCAAAGGGCATGACACTAAAACAGTACAGCCCCCTTGGTGTGATAAAGGATGTCTTCTCTTGATCGGGACCGTACATGGCTATCTGGTGATACCCTCGATAAGCATCAAGGAAGCTCATCCGCCCATACCCCGCCGTTGCATCAACAAGTTGGTCTATCCTGGGAAGGGGGAAGCTATCCTTGGGACAGGCTTTGTTCAAGTCAGTGAAATCGACACAGACTCGCCACTTCCCATTCTTCTTTTTTACCACCACAGTGTTGGACAGCCATTCTGGGTAGTACACTTCTCGTATAGCCTTTGCTTCGAGTAACCGGTCCACCTCCTCGATAACAGCGTCCACGTGCTGTACGGTAGATCGTCTCTTCTTCTGCATCACAGGCTTATGTTGTGGATCCACATTCAAGTGGTGACAAATCACATTTGCATCCACTCCAGGCATTTCTTCGAGCACCCAAGCAAACACATCAACGTGTTCCTTGAGGAACCCTACCAACTCTTTCTCTTCGGTTTCATTCAGGTTCTCCCCAATCAAGAAATACCTTTCTGGATCATTCTCGTTGATCGGGACCCTTTTCAAGCCTTCCACCACTTTCTCGGCGGGATCCCCTCCGACATCCTCAATGGTCGGCTGGTCCGGGACCTCGATTGCTTGCACTAACTTTGCCTTGGGTGCCTTCTTGATTATAGAAACCAAGCACTGCTGGGCAACTTTCTGATTTCCCCTAATCCTCTCAATACCATTCGACCCGGGGAATTTCACCATCTGGTGGTAAGTAGAGGAAACCGCCTTCATCTGGTGCAATCATGTTCTTCCAATAATCGCGTTATAAGAAGATGGTACATCTACCACTAAGAAATCGGTTCTCAGCACGACTGTTCCTGCCCGAACAGGAAGAGTTACTTTGCCCAAGGGCCAGACTGCTCCTGCACTGAATCCGACCAAAGGGGTTATTGATTGCACCAAGTCCGCCTGTGTCAGTCCCAATTTCTTGAATGCATCATAGTACAATATCTCTGTGCAGCTTCCTAAGTCCACCAGGATTCTCTCGATGTCATACTCCCCAATTCGTAGGGTTATGACCAAGGCATCATTATGTGGCACCTGGATTCCCCCCAGGTCCTCATCTGTGAAGACTATGCCTCCATTGCATTCTTCTTCCTCACGTCCTCGTTTCTTTCTCAACTGCATCACATGCTGGTCGTGCTTTACTTGTCTCTGGAGCAACCTCACCTCATTTCTCGTATAAGGCGCGGCCAATCCATGTATCATATGGATAACGCCCCTTGGATTTTGCTCGTAATCCAATTCCAATGCTTTCTCTGCACCCTTGTGCTCTTCCTGAATAAACTCTTTCAAGTAACCCCGTGAGACCAGATCATCGAGGTGTTGCTTGAACATCTCACAATCCTCCGTCATGTGACCCCAGTCTTTGTGATAACTGCAATGCTGACTCGTAGCCCTCTTTGCATCTTTATCCCCCTCCAGCCTTGGAGGCCACTTGAAATATGGACGATTCTTTATTTTATAAAGAATCCGATAGATTGGTTCTTTCCAAACTGTTGTCACCGAAAAGAAAGACTTGGGGTCAGGAGCATGTTTCTCTTTGAACGGTTCTTTCTTGATCTGCCCGTATTCCTTCCTCTCTTTGTAGGTTTTGGGCTTCGGCTTATCTGCCCTCTTCGGTAGACCCTTCGCCTGTTCGGCGACCATCCTGCTGTCCTCTCGCAGTATGTCATCCTCGTTCCTGGCATGCTGCTCGATTCGTTCCATCAGCCTTGCCAATGTATCCACCGGGCTCATATTTAGGGACCTACGTAGTTCTCCCCGAACAGGCAGCCCTGTTTTGAACGTGGCTATCGCATATTCCTCACTGCAACCTTCAATCTCGTTGAAAGTCTCCCAGTACTTCTTAGTGTAGTCCCTGATCGGCTCGTTCTCACCTTGTTTCATGACTGAGAGGCTCTCAAATGTTTTTGGAGCTTTCCTGCTCGTCAGAAACCGAGCGGTAAATTCTTCGACTAACTGTCTCCAGCCTCGTATGGTGTTCGGCCCTAGTTTATGGAACCATGACAAGGCCACCTTCCCCAAACTCGATGGGAACATTTTGCACATGATCGCGTCATCCCCGTCGTGCATGAACATTGCATGCCGGTAATGCTATATGTGTGCCACGGGATCAGTATTCGTTTCGTAAAGGACGAACGCCCCGTGCTTCACCCTTCTCGGAAGCTTTGCCTCTTGCAATCTCCTTGCAAAAGGGGAAGACGCTATATTGCTGAGGGCTTTTCGTGCTGCTTCTCGTGCAGACATGGTTCCCTCCTCTTGTTCTTTCACTTTCTTGGGAGTACTCTTTACCCAATCGGAATCAGGCCTCTCGTACCTATCCATGTGATGTCTTCTAATCTCCCCCTCCTCGGGGGTAAGGCTTCTGCTCCTTCTTTTTCGTGAAGAAGCCCTTTTCTTTCTCGGAGCAGGGCTCCTAGACTTGCTCCTCCTTCCTCATGAAGGAACCTTCTTGTATTCCACTACGGCCAACCTGTCGCCTTTGGAATTTCTTCGTGACAGTCCAGAATCCTCCGGATGTTCTCGTATCCGTTGCAATTCCTGGATCTCGTACTCTCGCTTTTTGATTAGACGAGCGTACTCTTCGATTTCTTGTCTCTTTTTGTCCAAGATATCCTCCTGGTTGTGTACACTCCTTGAATGTGCCACTGATTCTCCTTCGCGACGGGACTTACTCCTTCTCGTGGATTCTGTGGCCATCCTACCCTCTCTGTTCTTGGAGTCGTCATGGACAGTCAGGGGGTTACCCTTGCTTGTGGGCTTCTTGGCATGCCCACCATCGGGTTTCCTCGGAGGATCTGGTGGGGACTTATCACCTCCCCCACCCAACTGATGTTTTGGATCATGTGGTGTTTTTGGATCTTCTTCCATCATGGTCGCTTTTCAGAGGGATCTCTTTCGTTTCCCACAGACGGCGCCAATTGTAAGTGCAGAAAAACCGAATGGGGTTTGAATAGCACAAGAACTTAACGGCTACTTTGTGACTCTCGCCGGAAACCTAATGTGCCGTCGGAATCCTTATCTGCAAAACAAATAAGAGGTGAGCGCACCTTTGCCTCATGTGGCAAAGGCCCTCCGATGCCTAAATTAGTATCACGTACTAGTGGAAACCCTAATTATCGGTAGATAAGTAATTTGATTGCAATAAACTGCGTAACTTTTCCCTCTCAGTTTGTTTCGTATTTATAGGTTTATGGATGCTTGCTGCTCAAGTATCCATGTTGCTGTGGGCAGCATGCCCTCGGAGAAGGATTTCGTTCCTTTCCGACAAACTCGGGGCAAGGACCCTCGCGGGAATCGAGGGAGCGCGAGCATAGGTGGCAAGCGCTTGAAAATACAGAGTCGCCACTCGGGTTTTGAAGGTCCGACACCCAAGGAACCGTATCTCGAAGCACCTGCCGCGCTGTTTTTTTGATTTGAAAAAGTGAAGGCACCAGTCCGTCATAACCATATCTGGGTTCAGGAGCCAGGTTACGAGAGGGAAAGGGTTTTAAGGCACCCCTCTCCCCCAATCCGGAGATCGGTCTCTACTTGAGCATTTTGAAAATATTTACGATTCTTCTTTTATTAACCAGATTTTAGCCAATTAGAGCGGGAGAACAGTTAATCGGGGATTAAAACTATAACACGTTTTGCAAGATGTGATAAATAGCATGGACAGATGGCAAATTGAATAATACATGGGATAAAACCCAAAACATTGATCAAACACCAAAACAGTGCCTTGGCATGGTTTTATCACAGACAATGGCCAACTTGCATGCATGGATGAACCTGCATGCAAGGGAACCGTCGCGCGATAGAACCATACACTCGCGCGAGTGTTGATGTCTCACCAACAGTTTGAATTTCATCCCCTTCTGGGCTCTGGAAGGACCAGTGCACACCCAGAGGGCAAACCAAGCAGTTTATAAGTACTGAAAGTAAATAATTATTACAAGCCAGCAGAAGTAAATGGAAAAACAACCCCTAAACAGTGGGGGAAATAAGCAGAGGCCTAAGGCTTAGTAGCCCATGCAAGGGCCATCTCTGGAAATCTGTGAACCATCGCGCGACAGAGTGGAATACTCGCGCGAGGGTTCTGACTGGACTTCCAGGAATTGCTTTGCATGCTTGGGGCTCTGAGACATGTTCAGAGATATCCCAAGGGCATTCCAGACTGACTGAAGCAGCAAGCTAAGGACAAGACCATTTAAAACCAAGTTAGCCATGCAAGGGCAGCCATTGGAAATCAATGAACCGTCGCGCGACAGAGTGAAATACTCCCGCGAGGGTTTCGATTGGACTCCCAGGAGTTGCTTTGCATGTTTGGGGTTCTGAAAAAAATTCAGGAATATCTCCAGAGCAAGCAAACTGACCAAAACAAAGAACTAGGAAACTGGACTTGTTTTTTTATCATGCATAGCAGTGATCTATATATGGAAATAAAGACCAAAACACAGATGACCATGAATAAAACAAGAAATAACCAGCTTCCCTTCCCCACGTGGACCATTCTCTTGCAGACAGAAACGTCGCGCGAGTGTTTGGGTCCATCGCGCGAGGGTTTGGCTGGTTACAGATTCTTGTAACTCTGCTGACTTTAGGGCCAGGACTGGTATTGATTACCAGCCTTGGCCCTGTCAGCCCCCCTCAGGGATCAATACAGGAACCGGTAATTTTTATACTTTTGCTTGGATGGCTTTTGGAATGAATTGAATGGAGTGATGTAGCTTTGCAATGGAGTGTAGTGGATTTGAAAGACTAGGAAGTGGTTAAGGTTAGTGAATTTGTGCTAGATTTGATAACCTTGTAACTTGGTGACCCTTTTTTTTTGTAACCCTTAGCATGGAAGACCAATGGGGGTATTTATAGGGAGAGTGAGTGGGCTAGGTGGTGGCAAAACATGGCTTTGCAACCAGCCAACAAGGCTGGTCACAACATGGTGGAGAAGCTAGCCAACAAGGTGAGTGGGGGTGGTTGTGAGGGTGTGAGGGTGAGGCCTGCCAAAACGCTGTTCAGCCAAAGAAAACGGGGTTTCAACCCATGTGGCCCTGATGATCACTAAATCCAGCAAGACAAGGGTGATGGGGACAGGTAGAACCATTGTGCGAGGGTTTGGAACCATCGCGCGAGGGTCAATAGTCAACCTTTGACTTTGACCAACACCTGGCAAGCTGACTATCGCGCGAGGAACAAGAAGTGTCGCGTGACGGTCAACCTTCGGTTAGGGTTTTGACTGAAGGTTTTGAGGGTTCAAAGGGTTTAAGAAGGGCTCCAAATCCAATCCATTCCTCATTCAAGCCTGTTTGATCCGATCTCATCATCGGGGAAACAAGAAACTTGAAAATAAAGTAAAACAAACGGGAGACTCAGATCGGGGTGTCTATAGTAGTCCCTCTTTGACGGCACGCGGAGCACCATTGACTGGTACGGGTAACGTCAAAGATTTCTAGACACCCACCAAATCCGCCCGAAAGCCGATTAAATGGAAAATGCAGACTAGTATGTAAAAATACCGTGCACCCATAGATAAGTTGGACGGATGGATCGTCGCTGAATTGAGATTGGACGGATGGATCGTCGCTGAATTGAAATCGGACGGATGGACCGTCGTTGGATTGAAATCGGACAGATGGATCGTCGCTGGATTGAGACTGGACGGATGGATCGTCGCTAGATTGAGACTGGATGGATGGATCGTCGCTGAATTGAGATTGGACGGATGGATTGTCGCTGGATTGAAATTGGACGGATGGATCGTCGCTGTATTGAAATTGGACGGATGGATCGTGGCTGGATTGAAATTGGACGGATGGATCGTCGCTGGGGATATAAAATTCTTCGGGATAAAAGCAAAAACATCCATAATGACCTTCGAATTTATTATAGACCCAAAAGAGGGGCAAATAAGTTCGGGCCAAGCTTAGAACCCGGACTGGGCCTGAGGCCCAAAAGAAACTGTCGCGTGACAGTCGCGAACACTCGCGCGAGGGTTCTTGGTTAGGGCTTGGGTCTGGAAAGGCCCAGACCCGGCCCAATCCTATTTCATCCGTTTAAACGTCCGCGGGACGTTACAGAAATAGTGTAGAACAGTTTCAAAATTTTGAAACTCTCTCATACTCTCTCATCTCTCCTCTCAAACCCTCCCAAACCTTGATTCCAAACACCAAAAACCAACAATCCAGTCTTTATCAAACAACCATGGCGGACCACGGTAATGGAGAAGGCAGGGGCGTGGCTATTGATCGACCCAAGGACCGAGGAGGGACCGTGGGTGTTGATCAAAGCGATCCAACAACAACATAGGTTAGCACAGACGTCAGTGCAATGGTAACAGGCGGCGGAGATGGCGTACACGGCCGCGAGCAGGAGGTCGGTGGCGGCGACGAGCATCGCGCGACAGAGGAGCCTGAGGCCGTAGGGGCTGTTGTCGAGCAGTTAGATCCAAGCACGGCCGTAGGAGGCTCGGTCGTGACTGGGGTGAGTCCAGGAGATGTAGAAGAGACTGGTATTGGAGAGCACCATCGCACGACAGAGGAGGAGCCTCGCGCGATGGTTCATACTGGGGAAGGCAGTGGCAGTGGGGCAGGAGGTGATGCCGTCGAGCCAATCAAGTCCCCGCCGAGGGATTCGGCGAAGGGTAAGGGGGCTGTTGAGGAAGAAGGGACCACGGAGGTGCCCTACCGGGAAGAGGATATATTGTTTTGGCCCACGGCGACGGTGGCCACATTATCAAGTCACAGGCCAATCACCAAATATGACGTTGCCGAGCACTTGAGTGATGAGGCATTGGCGAAGCTTCTTGAGGATAACCCCCTGATTGGGGAAATAGTATTGAAAGCCAAAGAGGATCGGGCGTGGGCCATTGAGGCGTCGGAGGCCGCGGAGAGGGCCGAGAGAGAGAGAAAGGAGAGAGAGGAGCCGTTGAGGGACGCTGAGGCCGAGGAGAGGGCCGAAGCGGAGGCACAGGGGCCTAGAGTGACAGCGGTGGCCGAGGTGAGGAACCTGAGACACCTCGATTTTTCAGCAGAGGCGTACGTACTTCCCATGCCGCACTTGTTCATACCGTCGGGCTTTGCGGCTTACGCACTACGAAGGGATTACGACGACGAGCTCGTGTTGAGGGACCCCCGGGCCCACATTGCTAGCACTTGGATGGAGGTACATTCTGAGAAAAACTCCATTTGTAATTCAATTTCGATACCATGCTTGTTGTAGCTAGATTTCGATACCCGCTTGAAAATACTTGAACTTAGGATCGCATGCGACATTCATGAGCCAAACCCCGCCAAAACGATACACCATTGGCGACATAAGTCTTGCATGAAGTAACATGAACCAAACACACGCCATAGGCTTCATTGATTACCTAGAACTTGAAAATGAAAACCTTGTATGCACAAGAATCCAGAACAACACACCATACCCTGAGGTCGAATCATGGCATGACGAGATATTCCCCACGTCCTAAGTGCAACAGCTTGAGCCAAACACGCGCAGTAGGCTTCATTGATTACCTAGAACTTGAAAATGAAAACCTTGTGTGCTGATGTATCCTTTGCTGCTTGTCTTTGCATTTGAAACAGGCGGGAGCGAGTCCGAGGGACATCCGCGGCTTTGGGGGTGCTTGTAGGTCCTTGGAGCTTTACGAGGCTTTACCAGAGAGAGTGAGGAGGTTGGTAGATGAGGCGGGCTTTGGAGAGTTTGTACGGACGCTAACACGGGCGAGAGCTGATCACGCGGTCCTGGTTGCACTTGCTGAGAGGTGGAGGGATACCACCAATACCTTCCACCTACCTCCTGGGGAGATGGCGATGACAGCCGCGGACTTTGCGGCGATCACAGGGCTTAGGGTTGGAGGCGAGCCCATCCCGTTTGACTCGGGGATCCAGGAGGATCGGGCTGCGCTGCAGTGGTTTCTGGGCGAGATGCCCAAGATCGAAGAGGGGATGGCACGGTATGACTAGTTTGCAGGGTACCTGAAGAAGAAGGTGACCAATGACCGGGAGGCGGAGCAGATGGCCCGGGCATACCTGTTGTACCTGTTTGGTGCTACTTTGTACCCAAACAGGCGGAGCAAAGTGGATCTCTCTTACCTGCCGGCGTTGAGGGACTTGAGGACGGCCTCACACTTCGACTGGGGCGGCGCAGCGTTGAGTGCCGCGTACCACTTCTTTGGTGACTTGTCGAGGATGGGTCAGAGTAGTGCTGGCTACTGGAGAGCTTGGGAGGTATAATTCTAACCCTTCGCATAACACGATTTCGATTATGTTTGCTTTTTTATTTGCTTAGCCCGCTTGACTGCTTCAAATTCAGATATTGCATATCCTGTGACTAATGCTTGTACTTGTCTAAGCACTGTGCAGCTTTGGGCTTACGAGGTACTGCGGATGTATCCACCGCACTGCAAGCACCCGGACTTGAGCACTCTTCCCCGCGCGCTAATATGGAGCAAGTCCAACATGGGGAAGAAGGAGGGGAGAGGCGACCTCAACGCCTTCAGGCTGTACTTGGACGAGCTTAGGGCTTCACAGGTATGACATAGAACATGAAACTTCCAAAGTGCATTCCTTTCTTTGATTTTAATGTTGCTGCTGATCAATTGCCTGCATTGCCTGCTTGTCTTTGCTGCAGATCAATTGGGATCCTTGGAGAGGGGCGAGGCCAGAGCCAGAGTACTTGGCCAGGAGCAGAGCTGTCACGGCCAACAGGGTGTTGTTGGAGTCAGCCTTTGGTTGGCAGTGGTACTTGGGGGACCGGGTGACCCGTCAGTCACTTGGTCATCTTGAGTTCCAGGTGCCAGGGCCACTTCCGCCCCGGGCTTCACACACGGGCGAGTACACACGGGCTGAGCTGGAGAGGTACACGCGGCCGGATGCCGAGCTAGCGCACTACTTGCGTCCTGAGAGGGACTATACTGTTTACCAGAGAGACTTCCTGGCGGGCCCGCTTGGGATCCGTGGCCTTAGAGAGGTGCGGAACCAGGCCGCAGGAGCTGCTGAGGAGAGGAGAGCTGCCGGTGAGAGACAGAGGGGAGGCGAAGGCCGTGTGAGGCGAGGCCTAGGCGGACCTGTGGTTGGTGGACCTCCTGAGCTGCCTTGGAGGATTCTTGTGGTTGACAGCCCGGGGAATCCTGCAGAGTTACAGTTAGTGCCCGCGAGAGCGGAGCCCACCCCTGTGACTGTGGCGGTAAGACTTATCCTTCAGTATTGCTTTTCAATTCAATACACTTGAATCACTGTTGATTGGCTTGATAAATCCAAATTGCATGCAGGTGCCAACTGAATGGATAAACGAGGCCATCCGACGCATGCTTGCCTTGGATAACGTGGTGAGGTGAGCGGCGAGCGGCATGCCACTGGAGCTGCACTACTCGGCACCGATACCACAGCCGACTCAGCCAGCCGCTGTTCAAAGGAAACAGGTATATAAACGATACGTTCCTGCTTTCGATACATTCCTGCTTTTGATGCTTCCGATACATTCCTGCCTTTGATTGTAGAATGTACCTGTTTCAACATACCGAAAATAACATGCACAATGGATACACATGCCTTGAAATGAAATGACAATGCAGGTACAGGGGAAGATGAACCCTAAGAGGAAGAGCGCACGAGATCCGCCACCGAAGAAGGGGGCGGCATAGAAGCCCACGGCCCCAGCCGGCAGTTCACGGCGACAGACCAGGAGTTCACAGCCGGCGGCTGTGAGTCGGGAGGTCGCTAAGCGGGCCGTTAGACGTGCCGAGCTGCAGTACCAAATCAAGATGCGGGAGAAGCCGACGCAAGAGGAGCCGGCCCGCAAGAGGCGATTGATCTTGTCAGACCCTCCCGAGGATGAAGAGGAGGAAGAGGATGACGAAGAAGAAGAGGAGGGGGAAGAGGAAGAGGAGGAAGAAGAGGAAGAGCGACGTCCCTCTTCTAGCAGCGGCTCCGACGACTCTGTTGATGATCCTCCGTACAAGGACGATCCCCGGGAGCAGGTGGAGAGCGACATCTGGTTTGGATAGCGTTGTAGACTACCGCGATGTCTTCCTTGCTTTTGATTTTGATTCGGGCGTGTGCGCCCAAGTAGCTAGTTCAGATTGACACAGATACAGTTTTTGAGGGCCTGCTTGCCTTTTGATTAGCGGGCGCTTGTGCCCAGACTGTCCTGATAGTTTTTGATTCGGCCGATGTGCCGCAGATACGGTAGTTCCCTTTTGTTGACATGGATATATAATGGTTTAGCTATAGAAGCTGCATTTTCAGGCTTATTGTTTCTCGATATGAATAAGAGAAAGTAAAACCAACCACTAATACCAAAACTTGCATTGACAACGCACCAAAAAGTTCACTAACACACGTGAACGCACAAAATGCGACCAATCTGTAAAGAAAACAGAAATATACCCTAGGGCACGGCCAGGATACGAGGATACAAGAAAATGGGCATTTATGGGCCAAAATCCAAAATAACCCAATCCGGACCAGACTGACCCTCATACAAGACCAAGTACACTTAACATGACTTGTTCCAATTGACGGAATTGAAAGAAAAATGCTCTGACACAAGATTTGGACGCGAAAACGCTCAAAAATGACGTAAAAACGACCCAACTTGACAAACATGACTCAATTATGTCCCGGACTGAAACCGACACCTCCATACAGTCACATAAGGTCCAATTAACCTGCATGGCATGACCAAATTAGGCTAGAACCTCCATAGCGAGTTTCGACCTCTCGAAACCTTGATTTGAACCTGAAATGGGCCGCCGGGGGTCCAAAATCTTCGTTAAATGCGACATTTCAAATCCGATGCTTGGATAGAGTCCCATACGCCCATAATGATTTGCTGGAACCATCAAAAGTGCAAAAAGACCCTTGGAATGAAAAACGACCAAATTTGGGCAGTAGCTGCTGAAATCTGTCAAAACTGCAGACAAACCCTCGCGCGAGGGTTTGGAACTGTCGCGCGAGTGAGCCTCTGTCGCGCGATGATTTTGAACTGTCGCGCGATGGTCAAACCCTGCTGGGCTGCCTTTGTTTGACCAAATCATTGCCACAAACCTATTCACTTCCCCACGTATTGCAAGCTATTCTGAAGTTGCAGAAGAGGGTTGTCCTTGCATGGAAAGGTGGTAGGACACCTTGCATGATATTTGTAGGGTTTCTTCCTATAAATTGAAAGGTATAGGAAACCATGTAGGGTATACCCTCTCACTCTCCCACAATGGAAGACTCATTAATGGAAATACTCGACCCTTGGCTAATGAGAGACGAAACCATAAATTGGGCGAGCCCCCGGTCTCGGTGTCTGTCCTCAATCCGCGATCTCCGGTTCAGTCGACCGTGCATTGAGCTTCTCCAAGCTGCATTGCCCTTCTGGGACCCGACCGTGCATGTCTTCCGGTTCCATCAAGACGAGATGTGCCCAACCATGGAGGAATTCCAAGCGTATGTGCCCGGTTTCGCCAACTTAGACGTCCTTGCAGTTCCACCACTTCATGAAGACATGGAGCAAATTCTACAGGCGAAACTCAACATTCCCGAGGCACTGACGGCCAGCATCATTCAGAACGGCGAACTCAACATCATTCGACTGATCGAGCTGTATGGCCCCGAGGGAGCCCTGGGAGATTACGTAGGGGAAGCTCACAGGCGCTTCGTGTTGTCCATATGCGCACTGGCTGCTTATATGCTGGTTCCTATCGAACGAAGAGTGAGTCCCAAATTGGTGAGCATGCCCCTACAAATGGATGCCCAGAAAAACATCATGCCTGTGATCCTAGCGGAAACGCTCTTGGGCTTGGATATGGTGAAGCTTGAGCAAGCAGATTCATTCAGTGGATGTCCTGTCCTGCTCTAGGTAGATTCTTACCCAACTCATTTCTCGCATTTTCATTTTTACCCGGCCACTCAGGTTGTATTTGATTTCTGACTTGTCCCCTGCTCACATGCAGCTCTGGCTGTCGGACAAAGTGGGAGTTTTAGAAGAGCCACAGGCTGGCTTTGAAGACTTTCCCAGGCTATTGGTCGAAAGACCGATGATATTTCCTGACCTGACGGTGGACATATGGTTCATATTTCTGAATGAGATGCAACCTGAAGACATAGTCTGGAGATGTCCTTGGTTAAACCTTCCGGAAATGACGATTAATTCGGCCGGATTCAGCAGAGTGGTAATTGCTGGCTTAACGAGCTTCACCTTTTACATCAACTACGCCAAATTTTAGTATTAGCGGCATGAGAAAACTGCCGTTAATAGTCCCAAAACCGCCGGTAATACTCAAAACCGCCGGTAAAAGTTCAAAAACCGCCGGAAATAAACCGCCGGGAAAACAATTGTCGGAAAAACAAAAGTGGCATTAGAAAACCGCCGGCAATACTAAAAACGGCGGTAAAAAACCGCCGGCAATAAAATCGATGGTTAATATTTTTTGTTCTCCCAGGAATCGAACCTGGAACCTCCGGATCCTATAGCGCGTGTGCTACCAACTGGGTTGACCCGCATATTGTGTCATATAGGATAAATAATAATATTTATATTAAACGGGTCGGTATTATTATAAGCGGCATTAATAAACCGCCGGTAAAATTTTATAAAAACGGCATTCTTAAAAAACCACCGTTTTAGGTAGTTATTCCCGGCGGTTTTACTAATGCCGGTAAAAGTAGCTTTTAACGGCAGTTTTTTTACCGCCGGTAATAATACCGCCGGCGAAAGCAATATTTGGCGTAGTGATCCCAGGGCATACTCTTCGTTAACTCGGGAGAAGCCAAGGGTACAAACGCTATGGAGCGGAAGACTTCGAAATCCCCAAATTTGACTCGTGGCATCTGCGCAGCTACAAAGACAACTGGAGCGACAGGGCTTTGAAAGAACCGATTCCAGACTTCAAGACATGGCTGGAAAATTGCTACGTAAGATGGCTTCGTGCTGAAGTTGAGGCAAGACTAAGGGGATATTTCTGAATCCCGTAGAAAAACGAACTTGTAACCGAGATGTGCCCGAAAACCGTTAGTTATCTGAGCTGTTGTCTTTTAATCTGTATGCTCGCCTTGTAAATTACACGATCCATTGGTCGCTCGACCGGCTAAATAAGAACTTTGAATAAGAACAATCCGGATGTTATCCACCCGAGGGACCAAACTTATCATTGAATGTGCGATTTGAACAAACGACACTTTGACGTAGTCATAATCGTCCATAATGACCTACTGGAAACAACGGAATCCCAAAATCTAGCCCGAGGTGTGGGCACGCGTCCCAAAAATCCCCGCATTTTTGGTATGAGAAAATTCCGGGTGCGCCCCCTTTGGAAAGCGCGGCGAAACGCTTTGCAAATCAGAGAGTCGCCACTCGGGTTTTGCGGTTAGTACCCAAGAAACCGTCTTTTTTGAAAACGTTTAGACCACGTTTGTTTGATTTTGAAAAAGGCTTTTGTAGACTGGACCGTCGTCACCTTTGATCTCGAGGTTCGGGAGCCAGATTACGAGAGGGGAAGGGTTTTATGGCACCCCCCTCGCCCAGTCCGGAGACCGGTCTCTACTCAGGCGTTTTATAAAACATTTGCGTTTCTCTCTTTATTTGATCATTCTTTTAACCAGTTAGGGCGGGGAACAGTTAATAGGGTTTAAAACTGTAACACATTTGCAGTTTATGTACAAAATCATGGCAAAATGCTCTATGGATGTTTGATGCTTGCTCTAAACAAGAATATTAGATTGAGAACAAGCTTTTGTGGACGTTCAGACAAACTAGCACATGCTGACTGTGCAATGGTGTACGCAGGAACAAGGCTGCATGCACTGGACAAGCCACTGCATGCAGTCAGGACCTGCGTGCGCCACCCACAACTGGTGTGCGCCGGTGAACCCAATACCACAGCTTCTGCTCTCAATCCTCTGGGCTCTGGAAAGGACCAGTGCACACCCAGGACAAACCACGCAGTTTGATATAAGTTACTAAGCTATTACAGACAGGTTAATGGGCTTAAAAGTCACCAAATGAGTAGAAAACCCCTTAAACAGTGAGGGGAGGATGATCAAAGGCTTGGATATAAGATCCATGCAAGGGCCAAGCCACTGGAATATAGATCACTACCGTACGCCACTTATAAAAGGCCGTACGCCAGTTGTGTCCTTGTTCCAGTGCTTTGGCTTTGCACATTCTGGACTCTGGAACAGGACCAGAGGGACCCAGAAGGCCAAGCTAAGCAAAAGTACAGATGTAAGAGGAAGCAGTTCTAAATACAGAAAGCAGTAAACTGGTTTTTAACATGCAATAAGGTGATCAGAACCAAAAGAAAGCAAGAAAACAATGATCCATGATCCCCACGCCAGTTTTGCACGTACCACCATTACTGGCGTACGGCACACATTACTGGCGTGCGCCACTGATCATTGTGCACGGTTTTGAAACCTTGCCAGCTTTAGGGCCAGGACTGGTATAGATTACCAGCCTTGACCCTGCCAGCCCCCCTCAGGGGTCAGAACAGAAAACAGGAGCAAAAGGTGATATACCTTTGCTTGTGAGTTTTGAGGAAGAGCTTGAGTTTTGAGCTTGAAGATGATGGTGGATGAGAGTATGGTGAAGGTTTTTGGACTGTGGAGAGTGTCCCCTTACTTGTTCTTTCTATGGAAGAGAAAGAGAGCAAGGGAGAACAATGGAGAAGAAGACAAAGCTTTTGCTTGCTTTTAATGGTGCTAACCCCTTGCAAATGAATGCAAGGGGGGTATTTATAGTGGTGGAATGACTGAGATCAGTTGAGCCTTAAGGCTTGTTTGGAAGACTAAGGCATGGAGGAGCCTCCCATGCATTTAATGCATGGGACTTGGCTTGATGGGGGGTGTAGGAGAGAGAAGGGGACAGTTCTGGCCGAAGCAATGATCAGGAGGCTGCCAGCTGACGTCAGTCGGTTACAAAAACTCCCGCCCATTCGGCTGAAAAAGGTTGATTTGACTGGCATTTACTGGCGTGCGCCACATATTGAGTGGCGTGCGCCAGTTACTGTGGATGACTGACACGTGGCAGTGGCACCTGCGCACGCTAGTCCACCACCAGCGTACTCCAGTAGGGTTTTGCTGAGGCCATTTGGTTCTGGCTTGAGGGTTTGACAACGGTTTGAAATGGGTTCGGATGAGGCTCGGGACGCTCAAAGCTCAAACTCATTCACAAACTCGGGATGTTCTTGACCTTTAATCATCATTGGGGAATCAAAGACCGTAAGTAAACTAATCTGGACCGTCCAGAATAGGGTGTCTACACGAGGCAAAATGCAGCAAATCACCCACCAAAAGACAGTAGCCTGTCTTTCTGAGCCGAAATAAATTGAATCCTCGCGTGAGGGAGTGAAACTATCGCGCGAGTCTCACTCAGTCGCGCGATACCACTGAACCGTCGCGCGATGGTGTAGGTCTGTTATAGCTGCCAGCCTTGACTCATCCGGGGATTAAAGTGTGGCAGGCTTTTCCATTAGCTCTGGACGTGCAGGAGCTTCTGGGCTTCCCCAGAGGTGTGTCCTTAAGTGCTAGGTCATGGGGGACACCTTGCATGGATATTTTATCCAAGGCAAGAGACATTCCATTCTCACTTGGCTATAAAGGAAAAGTTACCTCCTGGATGAAGACATATCTTCAGTAGAGAAATCCCTGATACGCTTCTCCCAATGGCAAACCCTCTCCCCACATTAATCAGCCCGTGGCTCGAAGAATTTGTCGCGAGCGACTGGCTATGCTTCCATTCACATGGGCTGGCCGGCTTTCGCTTCCTAAAAAGTGTAAGGCTCCGCCCCGAAATTCTGAGAGCGGCTCTCCAGTTTTGGGATCGGGATGTCCATGTGTTCCGATTCGGGGACAACGAGCTGTGTCCGACTGTAGAAGAATTCCAGGCGTATCTCCAAGGCTTTGCTTCGAGCGTGATTGTCGTGCCGCCTTATAGACGAAGCATGCTGAAGCTATTGAAAATCTATCTGAACATTTCAAGTGGAGCGGCGGACAGCCTACTGGCGGGCGGGCAAATAAACGTCCTGCGCTTGATGGAATGACGTCAATTTGATGACCATGGGCCTTTATTTTGATCATGGAATGCAGATTTGGGCCTTAGGCCCAAGAACAACTGGCGTGCGCCAGTACATATATGCCGTACGCCACTTATACTAACATACCCAGGCCCAGATCCAGTCCAGACCCGGCCCAGTGTTGTCCCACGTCGTATAAACTTCTAGGGGCAGTACGAAACCGCCATTCGGCGTTTCAAAACCTCAAAACTTCTCAATCTCCTCCCAAACCTCCCAATCTTCACCCCCATTACCTTCTTCTCTTCCAAACCCACAAACCCACACCCATTCATGGCAGAACCAGGCGGTGATAGGAGCGGCTCTAGCGGTGTTCGGAGCAGTGATCAGCCGAGGGTGGAACCGAGTGAGGCCGGGAGGCCATTGGTCGACGATCAACCCGCTGCGGGGGCTTCGTCGAGTGTTGGTGCAGTGGTTACGGGTGTCGAGGGCAGTGGCGATGGCCATGGTGGATGACGGCGATGAGTGGCGTGCGCCAGTCGATCTGGGGCGCACGCCAGTGGTGGTTGGTTCAGAGGGCCCGCGAGTGAGTCGACTGGACTTCAGCAGTGGGGTAGAGGGTTTGGTGGTGACCGGTGGTGTTTTGGTCGGAGCCAGTAGCAACGGCAGTGGTGTTGGTGTTGGCGAGGACCGACCGGGGTCTCCTCCGAGGGATCCGACGAGCGGCAAGGCTCCGGCGGTGGTAGAGGAGGAGGGGTATGTGCCGAGGGCAGACCATATAGAGCGGGTTGAGTTCACGCCGCCCGGGGCCTCGTCCAGTCACGAGCCGATCATGAGCCGTGACTTGGCAGAGTTTGTGGGCGAGTTTGTGCTTGCCCGGTTGATGAGAGAGAACCCTGAGGTGGTTGCAGTAGTTGAGAGGGCGCGTGAGGAGCGGCTGAGGGAGATAGCCCGGTCTAACGAGGCCAAGAGACTGAGGCGAGAGGCCGAGGCGACGGAGAGAGAGCAGGCGGAGCTGGTGCGAGAGACCGAGGAGGCTGAGAGGGAGCAGGAGGAGGGCCCTAGGGTGTACGAGGTGGCGGTTGACTTAGCAGAGACCAGACGGCAGGCCACTCGTGCCCTGTTTGCGACCGAGACGTACGTTCCTCCGGAGCCGCACGTGTTTGTGGCGTCGGGCACCGAGAGCTATGTCCCTTTACAGAGAGACTACGACGAGGAGCTGGTGCTGAGGGACCGTGAGCAGCACTTGTCCAGGGGCTGGACTGAGGTACACTCTTTAAAACTCTCCTTTTAGTATTCATCCCGTACTTGTGATGCATGGTATTCGAACCTTTTGCATTTGATTGACTGTGTAGAGTTAGTGAAACCTCGACTTGAAATAGACCGAATCGGCTGTAGAGTGTTTTGACTGCACGATTCGACCATAGAATGCCTGTAGATAACTGACATCGACTTGTAGTGTGCCATGTAACGTAACTCGACTGATAGGTTGTCCCGAAATCTGACTTGTCCTTGTAGGGTGCTCGAATGACTTGAATCGACTGATAGGGTGCCCTGAAACGATAATCGACTGGAAACGATAGTTGACTGAATGAATGCCTTGAAACTTGAATCGACTGAACGAATGCCTTGAAACGATAATCGACTGGAAATGATAGTTGACTGAATGAATGCTTTGAAACTTGAATCGACTGAACGAATGCCTTGAAACTTTAGACCCTTGATTCGACTGTCCACTGAATTTTTTAACTGCTGTACTGATGCTGTTTCTATTGCTTTGGTCGTTGTGATGTGCAGAGAGGAGTGGTTAGCTCGCGGGGGCACGGCGGTCCGGCACGCTCGCTCGAGCTGTACTTGAGTTTGCCGGCGGGGGCGCGAGAGCTGGTGGACGCAGCAGGGTTTGGTGTGTTCATCCCCACGCTGACGGCGGTGAGGAGCGACCACGGGGTGCTGTCTGCCCTGGCGGAGAGGTGGTGGGACGTGTCGAACTCCTTCCACTTCCCGATTGGGGAGATGACGGTGACTCCGACAGACTTTGCGGCCATTACAGGCTTGAGGGTAGGAGGTGACCCGGTCCCGTTCGACTCGGGGATCCACAGAGACAGGGAGGCGCTGCAGTGGTTCTTGGGCATGGTGCCGGCGGGGAGTTCAGAGATGGTCTCATACGACCAGTTTGCGAGGCGCGTGGAGCAGAGGGTCCCGGTGTTGGAGCTGGCAGGAGGGGAGGTCTCCGAGTTAGAGTTGGCACAGCTGGCCAGGGTTTACTTGCTGTACTTGTTCGGGGCTACTCTGTACCCGAACAAGAGGTCCACGGTGCACTTGTCTTACCTGCCGGCCCTCTTTGACTTGAGGTCGGCTTCTCGGTTCGACTGGGGAGGAGTGGCCTTGGGCACATGCTACTGCTTCTTGGGTGAGTTTTCCAGGGGAAAGAAGGCGACTGCTAGTTACTGGAGGATATGGGAGGTAATAAATCGACACTGTCCTTCAATTCCTTTCCATACCTGCACTTTATCTTGCATGCACTATATTCCTGATGCCTTGTCTGTTTGATTGTCTGAAAACCTTGCAGTTGTGGGCTTACGAGGTGCTGAGAATGTACCCTCCGGAGAACAGGAGTCCGGACCCGAAGGTGCTTCCTCGAGCGATGATCTGGGGACCACTTCGCGTCGGGACGAAGAGGTCGAAGAGGACGCTTGCAGACTTTCGGCTGTACCTCGACCACTTGACGGACTCTCAGGTGAGACCTGTTTTTCTTTTCAGTAGTTCGTGCCTTTGAACTGCTTTAATGCTGTTGCTGATGCCTTTGATTGTCTTGCAGGTGGAGTGGGACCCCTGGAGGCCTGCAGGGTCTGAGCCTGAGTACCTTGCGCGGAGCAGAGCGGTGACGGCGAGCCGGGTGCTGCTGGAGTCGGCTTTCGGGTGGCAGTGGTACTTGGGCGACCGGGTGACGCGACAGTCACTTGACTCGTCCGAGTTCCTTGTCCCTGGGCCACTTCCGCCGCATGCTTCACACACTGGGAGGTACACCTTGAGAGAGCTGAGGAGGTTCACTGTTCTTGTTCCCGCGGCTCCCTTTTTGAGACGAGAGCGAGACTATGCCGTTTACCGGAGGCGATACTTGGCGGGAGCGCTCGGGGTGATGGAGCACAGGGTAGTGAGGGACGAGGCTCTGGTTGCTGGTGAGGAGAGGCAGGGCCGGAGGAGGAGGCCAGAGGAGAGGAGCGAGTACGCAGAGTCGACGGGGCTTACCCAGCTTTCCTGGACGTTGTCTGTACGTGACCCTCAGGGAGAGGTTGCGGAAGTCCGCTTCGAGCCTGCCCGGACAGAGCCAGCAGAGGTCACAGGACCGGTATGATGTACTTTCAGCTTTTGTTTATTCCTGTATCATGTTTGCACTGTACTTGAACTGCCTTTGATTTCTGACACTGTAATTCAGGTGCCTCTAGAGTGGGCGAGGGAGGCCATGCGCTTGATGCTTGCTATGGAGAAGAAATTCCACCAGATAGCCAGTGGTACTCCCTTGCAGTTGCACTACCCGCCGGCAGCTCCAGCGCCTACCGCGCAGCCTCAGGTATAACCCAGAATTCCGAATTCGATACTTAGAAATAACTGTGCATGTCTGTTATAATGCATATTAGAAGTACCTGCTCTTGATCCCTGTTTCAGCATTTACACATACACTATGCATAATATTGATATTGAATTGAATTGACAATGCAGGGACACGCTAGGACGGCTTTCAGGCATCAGACAACGAGGCCGGCCCCTCAGAAGGGCAAGGGGAAAGCTCCTGCTGTGGCTCAGCGACCGGCGAGCACTACGCGGCGCGGGGCCGGAGGGGTGGTGATTGCTCCTGACAGAAGGTCACCACTGCCTCAGAGAGAGCTGCGGAAGAGGCCTGCTCAGAAGGGGCCAGCGGAGGGGCCCGCAAAGAAGAGGAGGACGAGAGCGAGGACGAGGAGTCCACGTCCCTCAGAAGCGGCTCTGGGTCTGCGAGCGACCCTGGGTTTAGGACCACTCAGAGAGACCTAGCTGCAGCCGAGGAGAGTGAGGGTGACAGCGACGATACTGACGAGCTTTTCGGAGAGTGAGGGCTACCACTGAGCCTCAGACACTTTACTGTCTTTTGCCTTTGATACAGTTGATACTAGACTTGACTTGATTTTTGAGATGGGGGCCTGCGTGCCCGTCGATCCATAGGCGGTTGTGCCTGCTACATGACTTTTGCTTTGCTTTGCTCGGGCCGTTGTGCCGTTTCATACATTTCCACCTTTTACGTTTAGAGATACATGCTTTGGATATTATAATAATTGCCTTTTCAGTTTATTCGACTTCTATTTTGATGATGTGGTAGAAGCAAACAAAACAATCACTGATGTCTGACATGCATTGACAAACGTTCTGGATCGACCCACATATACTAGGATATGCGCAGGACTGACATAGCTCGAATAAAAGGGAAGGAAAGTCCCAGGATACGTCGTGTATCCTCAAGACACGCGGAGGATACGGACGATTGGTATTAATGGGCTAAAAAGCCCAATCCTCCTCTGAAAGGGAAACTGACACTTCTGTGAGACCGTAGATATGTACAAAGGCTTGTACGAGCGGAGAGACTCAGAGAAAACGAACCGGAATGAGAAAAAGTTGCAAAATGCTCAAAAATGTCACAAAACGGACATAAGACGCCAAAGATGACTCGATATGGTCCCTGGACTGAAACCAACACCCCCGCGCAGTCTCATGAGGCCTATATGACGTGTACGGTATAAGAAAACTTGGCACGGAACCCTCGGTATGAATTGTGAGTCTCCGTATCCTAAATTCTGGGAGGATACGGGCCGCTGGAGGTCCGAAATCTTCGTTAAGCGCGACGTCTCCGAACCGATGCTTCTTTACAGTCCCAAATACCTTTTATGACTTGTACGAACCAACAAACTTGCCAAATAAGCCCCGGAACCGAAATTGGAAGCTTGACGACAATTGCTGCTGTTGCTGGCATTTGGTGCAGACATTACTGGCGTGCGCCAGTAGATATGCTTCGTACGCCAGTAATGTTGTTTAGGTGCGCACGCTGGTAAAGTAGTGGCGTGCGCCACAAAGGTACGACACAGTGCCATTCTTCTGACCAACTGTCCTCCCCCTGGCTACCTTTTGTCTGCATCCTCCCACGTTCAGAACAGGAGCCCTGGCTCCTCAGTAGGGCAGTGTCCTTATTGTAAGGAGGGTTTGGATGCTAGCTTTTGGTTTTGAACTTAGAATAGGAAGTAAGATTCGTGGCTTGGTATAAGATGGAATGTCTGCACGCATTGAAGCCACACTGATACATCCTACTCCCATATTCAGCCAATTGAAGTGCTGGTCCCAAATGGCAAACCCAATTCCAACTCTGATCAAGCCTTGGTTGGTGGAAATGATAAGTGTTGATTGGTTGAATTTTCAATACCACGGCCTCGCCTCGTTCTGATACTTGCGGCACGTGCCGCTCCGTCCGGCTCTCCTGAGGGCTGCGCTCCGGTTCTGGGATCCGGACGTCCATGTCTTTCGTTTTGGCGATGACGAAATTTGTCCAACGATCGAGGAGTTCCAGGCCTATCTCCGGACGTACTCCTCTTCGACGCTCGTCGTTCCTCCTTACCAGGTGAGCATGCCCAGGCTGCTGGCCACTGCACTTGACATTCCCAGAGGTTTGGCCAACTCCATGTTGGAGGGTGGCCAGGTCCATATCCTGCAGCTGATCGAGCGATATAGTCCTGAGGGTGACTTGGGGGACATGGCTTGGCAGGCGCAGCGGCGGCTGGCCCTGGTGATCTGTCTCTTAGCCGGCTACTTGCTTATCCCTGCGGACGGGCGAGTCAGCTCCCTACTTGTGAGTGTTGCCCTTCAGATGGGTGGTCCAGACCGGCAGAATGTTATCCCTCTGGTTCTGGCCGAGACGCTTATTGGCCTAGACTCGGTATACACTGGGGTGTCTCGCACCTTCAGCGGCAGTCCGCTGCTCCTTCAGGTAAACTCACTCGGCTCACCTTTTTCCGGTTTTTCGCACTTTCTCATTTTACCTTGACACTCGGTTTAGGCTATTTGCTGGCTACTCACTCGTCTTTTCGCTCAGGCTTTTATCTGGTTTCTGACTTGTCTTTTCACTCACACAGCTGTGGCTATCAGACAAGCTGAACCTGTTGCACCCTCTAGAGGATGGCTGGCATCTTTTTCCGAGGAGAATCCATCAACGGGGAATGAGGTACCCCGAGATGAGTGAGGAGGAGTGGTTCGCTTTCATGCGGGAGCTGCAGCCCGATGAGATTGCTTGGAGGTGCCCATGGCTGGGATTGGAGGAAATGGTGGTTTACTCAGAGGGGTTTGACAGGGTTGTGATTGCAGGGTTGACACAGTTCACCTTTTACATCCCAGGCCGCGTCCTTCGTCAACTGGGCATCCCTCAGGGGAACGTCCGCGTCACCGCCGGGGATTTCCGAGTCCCTAATTTCAATGCTCAGATGCTCCATGGGTATAACAGGCGCTGGGCGGACAGGGCCCTGCAAGCGGAGTCTCCAGATTTCACTCCAAGACTTCGAAACGTTTATCGACAATGGCTAAGAGCAGATGTTGCAGCAAGAGAAAACGTCGACTGACTCCGGACTACTTTGCTGTGCTTAGAATAAACTGTGAGCCGTCAGGCTTCTCAAGCATCTTGTTCTGTTTTTCATGCTTCTGTTTTTAAGGTTTTCATGCTCAGCCCTTGTACTAGAAGTTATGATTTGTATAATAAAGTTGAAAGATGGAGGGTTTCCCCCTTCAGACTTCTTGATGAAACTTCGACTTGTCCCTCAACTTTGTTTCGACCTCGACACGACACTGGAATGTTTAAACCATGGATTGACTTGATAGAGTATGACCGGGTCTCAAGATGAGACTGCCTACGTATCCCTTTTCAAGGAATCAGGTCAGAACGTAGTTCAGGCCAAGGTTCGCTCGAGTATTTTACCTCTCCTTTTACGCTCTAACTTTTGCCTAGCGCCGCCTTCGTAGGTTTTCGGCCTAGCGAGCTTTCAACTTTTGCCTATTTATTTTTGCCTAGACCGCCTTCACAGGTTTTCAGTCTAGCAGGCTTCTTTAACTTTTGCTTGGAACCGCCCACCCTTGTGGTTTTCGGCCCAATGAGCATCTCTCGGGGATAGAAACGTTTGAGTTGATCCAGGTTGACCAAAGTGCTGAATTCATTGCCGTCGAGATCTATGAGTTGAGCAGCACCCCCGGATAGGATGGTCTTGATAATGAATGGTCCGGACCGCTTTGGCCAAAACTTTCCGCGGGCATCGAACACTGGGGCCCGTATTTCCTTCGTGACCATATCCCCCTCGACTAAGCCCCTGGACTTCACCTTCTTATCGAACGCCCAGGCGATTCGACGTTGGTAACCTTGAACATGATACAGAGCCCGGAGTCTCCTTTCATCAAATAGCATCAGTTCGACAAACCTTCCGCTGAGCCAATCAGATTCTTCCAGGCCGCTTTCAACCATGATCCTCAAAGACGGAACCTCGAGCTCGATAGGAAGGACTGCTTCCATTCCATAGACCAAGGAGAAAGGAGTTGCGCCGGTCGAAGTTCGAATCGACGTCCTGTACCCCCATAGCGCCAGAGGCAGCTGCTCGTGCCAATTTCTCGCAGATTCAATAGTTTTCTTGATGATCACCTCAATGTTCTTGTTAGTGGCCTCGACTGCTCCATTTGTTTGTGGACGGTAGGTCGTTGATCGGTGGATCTCAATGCCGAATTCTTCGAAAAGGTCCAGGACCCTTCCCTTGAAATGACTCCCATTGTCGGAGACGAACGCCTGAGGAACGCCATACCGGTAAATGATGTTCTTTCGGATGAATTGGGCCACTTGAACTGTTGTCAGAGTTTTGTAAGATTCGGCCTCGACCCATTTGGTGAAGTAATCTATCGCCACTAGTATGAACCTGTGACCATTTGAAGCAGGAGGCGTGATCATCCCAATAACGTCAATTCCCCACACGGAGAACGGCCACGGCGAGGTCATGCCATATAACTTGGAGGGTGGAACATGCTGCAGGTTGGCATGGATTTGACATTTGAAGCAGCGTCGCACGTAGTTGATGCACTGAGACTCCATCGTTGACCAGTAGTAACCCTACCTGAGGATCTTCCTGGCAAGCATAACACCGCTCATGTGGGGACCGCAGACCCCTTCGTGGATCTCTTCCATTATCCTTGTTGCTTCGGCCCCGTTGACGCACAGCTTGTGCATTCCGCAGTGAGACCTTCGATATAGCTTCCCTCCGCAAATGATGTACTGAGCTGCCAGCCTTTGCAGAGCAACCCGATCTTTCCTTGAAGCTCCAGCAGGGAACTCTCCCCGCTCGACAAAGTTCCAGATATCATGGTACCAGGGTAGGCCATCATCGACATCATCCATGGCGTTGATGTATCCATAAGCGGGCAAGTCCCTCTGCTCAATCACAATCGGTCGCATTCTGACCCCTACTGGAAGTTCGATCATTGAAGCCAAGTCGCCAAAGCATCGGCGAACTGATTCTTCAAGCGTGGAATGTGGGTGAAAGTCACCTTATTGAAGCGAGGAATCAGTTCTTCCAAATCTTGGTGATAAGGCTTCAGCTTTTCCTCACGGACCTTCCAGTCCCCATTGGCCTGAGAGATTACTAGGTTTGAGTCCCCAATTATCTCCAGCTTCTTGACTCCTAATGCAACAGCAGCTTCCATCCCGACGATGCAGGCCTCATACTTAGCTTGATTGTTGGTGACGTCGAAGTTTAACTTGAAGGCGAGCGGGATATGAGCCCCAGCGGGCGTGATAAGTAGTACCCTGATTCCAAATCCTCGCTGATTCGCAGCCCCATCAAAATAGAGCGTCCAGACTTCCTCGACAACCGTTAACACATCCTCATCCGGGAAATTGAAATCCACGTCTTCAGGTCCGTCGATCGGGTGGTCGGCCAAGAACTCTGCTACGGCACGACCTTTCACCGACTTCCTTGTGACATATTGGAGATCGAACTCAGTCAGCAGTAGCAACCAACGTGCTAGCTTATGGGTGAGCGCTGGCTTCTCGAACAGATACTTGATAGGATCCATCCGAGAAATCAGCTTCACCGAATAGGCTAGCATGTAGTGTCTAAGCTTTTTGGTAGCCCAAACTAGTGCCCAACACGTCTTTTCCAAGGGGGTGTAACGTTCCTCACTACCCATCATTTTCTTGCTCAGGTAGTAGATGGCTTTCTCGACTCCTTTATCTCCTTCTTGCGCCAACAGGCATCCCATGGATGTTGGAGTAACAGATAAGTACAGGATCAAAGGTCGACCCGGGGTAGGCGGCATTAAAACTGGCGGATTCCTCAGATACGCCTTGATAGATTCGAAAGCAGCTTGGCACTTTTCTGTCCATTCGAAATGGACATCCTTCTTGAGCAGACGGAACAGCGGTTCGCAGGTCAGCGTTAACTTGGCTATGAATCGATTGATGAACTGAACCTTACCCAGAAAGCTTCGCACTCCCTTTTCTGATTGCGGCGGTTCCATCTCGAGAATTGCTGTGATCTTAGAGGGATCGACCTCAATTCCTCTTGCGGTGATCAGGAACCCCAACATTTTGCCTGCCGTGACCCCAAATGTGCACTTCTGCGGGTTAAGACGTACGTTGTATTTGCGGAGCCTTTTCAAGAAACTGCCTGAGCGCTGGGATGAAATCCTCCTTTTCTTTTGCCTTGACAATCATGTCGTCGATGTAGACCTCGACCGTCTTGTGGATTAGATCGTGTAACAAAGTGGTCTGGGCCCGCTGGAAGGTGCAACCGGCGTTCTTCAACCCAAACGGCATCATCACATAGCAGTAAGTACCCCACTCGGTGACGAAGGTAGTCTTCTCTTGATCCTCTGGCGCCACGAAAATCTGATTATACCCTGAGAACCCGTCGACAAAAGAGAGCAAAGCATGCCCTGCCGTGTTGTCTACAAGTACGTCGATGTGAGGCAGGGGAAAACTATCTTTGGGGCTCGCCTTGTTCAAGTCCCTAAAGTCGACGCAGACTCGGATTCTCCCATCTTTCTTAGGAACTGGCACGATGTTGGCCACCCATTTCGGATATTCAGCAACCCTCAGGAATCCGGCGTCAATCTGCTTGGTGACCTCTTCCTTGATCTTTTCGACCCAATCTGGCCTCATCCGACGGAGCTTCTGCTTGACTGGAACAGCCCCTGGAGCTAACAGAATTCGGTGCTGCACGATCTCGGGGTCGATACCGGGCATGTCTTTGTGAGACCATGCGAAAACCTCGAAGTATTCTTTGAGCAGACCAATCAGCTCAGCACGATCCTCGGGGGACAAAGTTGAACCAATTTGCATCATCCGGGGGTCACTTTCATTTTTCAAATTTATGGAAATTACTTCTTCTTTTAGAGGCTGAGCATGCCTTTCGTCTTCCCTTTCGATGAGGGAACGCAACTCAGCGGGGATGCTCCCCTCGAAGTCTGTTCCTTTATCGTCGGGGTCGACACAGTTTATATAGAAGTCAGCAAAATAATCAGAAGTAGGAACATGCATTTCATAAAACCCCAGCGGGTTGCCAAGTACAGTAGACTCGAATTTGAAGTAGAAGCTATGACGTGGAGGGCCAAGAGGCACAAACTCCGACTCTGAGCTAGACCTAGACTGGACAGACTCGGTGTCAGACTCATATACATCGTCAATGCATGTCAGACGTGGAGTGAAAAAGCAATTATTTAAACTATCCTTAGCTTCCACAATGAGGGAGGTTGGATCCTTGATGATGTCTAGAGAGTCGGGCCCAAGCATTAGCACTTCGGCCTCTTCTTCTTTGCCAACCAAACCTACTTAAGAGAACAGCATCTCCAAGCTCTCCTGATCAATTGCCATAACCCAGTCAGTTTCTTCCTTAGCCCGGGTCAGCTGTTTCTTGAATTCCTCGTCTGCCAGCTTGTCTTTGGCTATCTCTTCCTCATCATCGGACCAGGTGTCCGCAGCAAAGATCTCGAATCCTGGTAGCCAAGTGCCAGTCTCCGGATCCCAAAATGGTTCGGGTTGACCCCCATACACGATGCTCCCACCTTCACGGATAAAGTAGCTGTCAGAGTTACCATAGAGGGTACGAGGTTTTCCCGTGTCTTTCCCTCTTTTAGCCTTTTTGGTTAGAGGTGCGTACCCAAAGCCAAATCGGCTTTCGGTAGAGGGAAAGACAGGGAACTCAGCGACCCCCTGTTGGTTCTTCCCGAGTCCAAAACCGGGCATGTGTCCCATCTTCCTCATGATATCGATTGCGGCGGAGCTGACGTAAAAGT
This sequence comes from Rhododendron griersonianum, assembly GCA_018127125.1. Taxonomy (NCBI): domain Eukaryota; kingdom Viridiplantae; phylum Streptophyta; class Magnoliopsida; order Ericales; family Ericaceae; genus Rhododendron; species Rhododendron griersonianum. The sequence goes on from CM030791.1 coordinate 45,227,007, forward strand.
CATCGTCCACGGCAACGGTGAGGACTGAGCCTGCGGTGTCAAACGAGAACCCCCCAAAATCCGAGTCTTCTTCTCCGTGTGCGATTCCTAGAACAGGTTCATCCTCCTTGAGTGGGCGGATCCCAGAGTCTCCGCAGATAGTGAGGGTCCCAGTCGGGAGCCCTAGCATGACCTTCTGGTGCAGAATCGAGGGTACTGCCATGATGTCGGGCCTGTGCAGCCATGGCCTGCCTAGTAGCAGATTGAAGGTGGCGGGGATGTCGACCACATGAAATTCCACCTCCATCTCAAAGCCCTCAGCATCGAGCTTGAGCACAATGGTCCCTTCGACGACACGGTGAGTGCTATCATAGGCCTTGACAGCCAAGTTGGACAGCGCGAGGTCCTTCTTTGTGAACCCCAGGCGGTAGGCAACCCTCAGTGGGCAGACATTAATGGCAGAACCGTTGTCAATGAGCACGGTCGGTACCCAAAGTCCCTTGCATTTGACGGTAATGTGCAACGGGCGGTTGTGGTCAGTTCCCTCAACAGGCAGGTCCCGCTCGATAAAAGTGACAGAGTGCTTGGCGATCATAGGTAGAATAAGGGCGACCATTGCCTCAGGGGTGATGTCAGTTGGTACCTTGAGTCGGGCGAGAGCCCCAGACAACCCATCACGATGCTCCTTTGATGACGCGATTAGTCCCCAGACGGATACAGCAGCAGGGATCCTTTCCAGTTGTCTCTGAATCAGGTCCCCTTCCGGGACTTCAGCAAGGATGTTTGGAGTACCTCTTGGAGCGGTCGGATGAGTGGGCTGCGCAATGGGAGGATTGGATGAGCTCCCAGCCTGCAAGTTGGAGGGCTGAAAAACTCAGCCGCTCCTTGTAACGTTGGCGATATCCCACCAAGAGGTTGTGTCATTGAAGTTCTAGAAGTCCGCGGGTATGTCATCCATCTTGCGCTTCCCTTTATCTGTTGCGGCCACAGTTGCAGACGGACCTTCCCCCGTAGCCAAATCCTGTTCCAACCCTTTTACTACCAGCTCTTCCCAGAAAGACGGATCCTGTGCTGCAGCTTCTTCAAACGGTGCTCCCGGGTTGGTGACGAACGGCGTATCCCAGAAACCGGCATCTATTAGAGCGGAGTTGACTGTCCAAACCTCGCTCCCCATGTTGATGTCCACTACCTTGTCTTCGTCCCAAAAGTCAGCAGGCAGCGGGCTCGCGTTAAGGTCGACAATCTCATCCAGTTCCCAAAAGTCATCGGGCACCGCATTCAGAGTCATAATACGGCAGTCCTCGTCAGGAAGAGGCACAGTCGGGCGCGGGAGGTTCTCATCCACGATGTAGAATGCTGGGTCCAATTCGATGTCAGCTGCCGAGGTTAACAGCGAGTCGATTGTTGAGGTGCGGAAGCACTCCCCAAGCACCCGGGGATCTTCCTGACGGAGGTCCTCCTCAGTGTAGAATGCTTCATAATCAGGCACGACTTCCTCTAGAACATAGTCGGCCGGAAACTGCCAAGTGGGCTCGGGATCCCAGAAGTATGCTTCTTCCTCGGCAATAGGCTCGGGTGGATCGAACAGCAGCGGCAGAGCGAACCCATCCAATGGATCCATCATATCGGCCTCTTGCACTGCCAGCCACGCGTCATTCGCGGCATGGTCAAAAGGTATTTCTTCCGGCACTACCGGCAATCCATCATGCACAAGGTCATCCCATTCATTGATCCTGGGGACGGCGAAGTTGTCATGGTCCGCTATCGCCCAACCCACAGCCTGCATGTCACATTCTGGCTCCGGTGGGTTTGCCATAGTCCTTGGGAACCTTGGACGTTGTACAGGTGTCCCCTCTAGAGTAGTACCGGTGAGGGTGAAGAAGGAATTCCTTATAGTGGTCCCAGGGAGGAGCTGTGCAGAAAAGACAGTATCGCGTTGAAGGTCACGGAACACGTCGTTGAAGGTGGTCATGCCGTCACGGAGACGTTCCAGAGGCGTTCTTGAATCAGACGATTGTCCCTTCTCCAGGTTCATGGTCAGCACTTCCGGTTCGAGGGGTATGGATACGACTGGTTTTGGTTGATCTGCAGCGGTTATATGGTCGGTGGGGTTAAATATGGTGGAGCTAAGGGAAGCTATAGTGGAGCTGAGGGATATCTGGTTTACTTGATTATGGTGCTTCGGAAGGGAGTTGGAAATGACGTTGGGTTTGGATGGTGGGTTTGGAAGAGTTCCATTGTCCACCAAGTCCTATATCGCATGACGGAGGCGATAACAAGAATCGGTGTAGTGACCAGGCATCTGGTGGTACGCACAGAAGGCATTGGGGTTGTGGCTAGGAGGGGGATTCTGAGGAAGCGGGGTTGGAGTAAGAGGCCTGAGGTGACCAGACTTGGCCAGCTTCTCGAGGACAGCAGAGAGAGGTGCTTCGAAGTTGGCGAAGACACGAGGTTGATTGCGGTTTCGGGGTTTCGGTGGCGCTTGCACCTGGTTAACATCAGCGATGTGGTTGGAGCTCTGGGTTGTGGCAGTGTTGCTAGCGGTGGCAGCGTTGGCATAGTTACTACCACCGAAGAGAGCAGTGCTGCTTCCGGTGTAAGCACGGGGCTTGGGCTTTGATGTCGAGGAGGTAGGAGCAGATTCGGTTCTTGGGAGGACCCCGGTTTGGAGAGCTTCCTCGATGGCGAGACCGGAATCAAAGAAGGTTTCCCAGTTTGCCCCTTGGACCAGCACGAGGTTCTTAGCAAAGTCTGGCTGCAGGTTGCGGGAGATGATGCGAATCTGGTCCTTCTCACTGGGACGATCGGTCATCTTGGCTGCTTTTGCCCTCCATCTCTGAATGAAGTCCGCAAAGGACTCTTTTGCGCCCATTTTGGTTGATTCCAACTCTCGAGTGGTCATCTTGAGCTGGACGTTGTAACTATATTGGGAGTTGAAGGCAGCCCCAATATCGACCCAAGTTTTCCTTTTGGAGAGGTCTAAAGACAGAAACCATTGAAATGCGGGACCGGTGAGAGTTTGAGGGAAGAGTTGAGCCATGGTTTCCTCTTCAATCCCATGCAGTTTCATTGCACTATGATACGCCAACAAGTGGGTCTTAGGATCCCCAGAACCGTCAAATTTTACAAAATCAGGCATCTTAAATCTTTCGGGCAGCCTAGCATTGGGAAAGGGGCAAAGACGGTCCATGTCCAAACCACCAGCGCCTATCTTTTCAGCCTTAGAAACAGTTTCCTCGAGTTTTGCCATCTTAGCGATCAGAGCGGTCATTTCCGGACTCGGAGCAGGATTTTCACCTTGAAGGCTCTCTTCGCCTGCGGGTTCGCGCTCTTCTCTTCCGCCACCTCCTCCAGTGGCAGCTGCCAGGGGAAGGCGTTCTTCAATTAAGGCACAGAGATTGGCCGTAGAGGCATCAGCTTGATCGGCTCTCTGTTGCATGATGGCCAAGTTGCGTTGAATTTCGGAGAGAGTCTGAGCAAGAGTCGGGATTTCAGCCATGTCGAGCGGTTCGGTTTTGACTTGGACGAGCTTTTGAGGTGCAGGGAATGGAGTGAAAGGAGTCGGCGGCGAATCCTCCTCTAGCAGAGCACAACCCGGAGCTTCCGTCGTGGCAGATCCAGAGACAGACCCACCTAAATCCTCTTACAGACAGACCTGGCGGACGTTCCCAAGTAGGTTTGGCTCTTGATTCTGAATCTGTGCGGTGCAAGGGCTAGACAGTAAAGTAGAAGGGCTCAGTGACAGCCTGCAGCAATTTTATTTAAAGAGAAAGAAGGAGATGAAAATGCTTGAATGAGCGTCGTCGATGTCACCCTAGACTCTAGGACTAACAGACAAAACTGTTTTATGACAGCTGGACGCTGCCCAGGTCCTCGGATTTCTTTTCGACGATGTACCTTGATGGAATCGACTAACACTAAGAGATGTCGAAACAGCCTAAGCCTTTGACTATTCCGCTTTCGAAGTTTCAATGTTTGAATGGAACACTAGGTGTTTAATGACATGATGCCGTGACCTGGATGGCGTAAGCAGCACTGTGCCGGAGCCTCGAGCGGTGTAAGTGGTTGGCACTTTTAACCTGAGCGGTGTGAGCATCATGGCATGTTTCCCATTGTTCCTAGTTTTCTGTTTGAAACCTCGATCGGGTTTTAGGCAAGGACTTAGAAAGCCTCGATTTCCCAAAGTCTCGTTGGCCCAAGGAATTGGAAAGCTGATAACGTGCACCATTACGATGCACGACTCGTCATCGGTCCAGGCAGCGTCTTAGCAGGCATAAAACGGGTTTGAAAGAGAGAAACCCTAAAAGCCGCCCTAGCATGCTCCTACGCAAAACGGTATGAATGTATGTACAGGCATGCGATATGGAAAGCAGTAACACATAGACAGTTTATAGGGGTTAGATGCAAGCAATCCTACCCTGTAGATTCCTGTCTTAGTTTGAAAGGTTCTAGTGCTTTGTACGCATGGCGAGGCCGGTTTTGGCTAAAGGGGGTTCCTCAGGCTAGAGATGTTTTATACCTCCCACCACAATGCGTGCAGCAGAGTAGTGGTCAAACGGTAATACGTCTCATCATTGTCCAAGGTTGTTGGGCATTCGAGGACCCCGGGCTCCAGTAAACTGTGCCGGTTACCCAAAACACCTCAACGGGGCTGATAGAACACCGATGCAAATGTACGCGTGTCGAAAGAATGATCGAGAGAGAGAAACGCCATGTTTTTTTTGAGAGAACACCTTTTGAAGCTTGGCTCACTTCATTAATCGACACTCGGAAAAAACTACACGAGTGAACAATAGTAAAAGCCCCAGTTCGGAGTGGTCGGATGTAGAATCCTGTTACGTTACCATTCCGTTCTTCAGCAGCACGGAGCGTACTGTTTTGACAGACTTTTGAAAAATTGTTCATTCATGTATTAATTTCCAAATGTTGATTAATGCAATGATCCCCAGCAGAGTCGCCACTGTGGGCACGCGTCCCAAAAATTCCGGCATTTTTGGTATGAGAAAATTCCGGGTGCGCCCCCTTTGGAAAGCGCGGCGAAACGCTTTGCAAATCAGAGAGTCGCCACTCGGGTTTTGCGGTTAGTACCCAAGAAACCGTCTTTTTTGAAAACGTTTAGACCACGTTTGTTTGATTTTGAAAAAGGCTTTTGTAGACTGGACCGTCGTCACCTTTGATCTCGAGGTTCGGGAGGCAGATTACGAGAGGGGAAGGGTTTTATGGCACCCCCCTCGCCCAGTCCGGAGACCGGTCTCTACTCAGGCGTTTTATAAAATATTTGCGTTTCTCTCTTTATTTGATCATTCTTTTAACCAGTTAGGGCGGGGAACAGTTAATAGGGTTTAAAACTGTAACACATTTGCAGTTTATGTACAAAATCATGGCAAAATGCTCTATGGATGTTTGATGCTTGCTCTAAACAAGAACAATAGATTGAGAACAAGCTTTTGTGGACGTTTAGACAAACTAGCACACGCTGACTGTGCAATGGTGTACGCAGGAACAAGGCTGCATGCACTGGACAAGCCACTGCATGCAGTCAGGACCTGCGTGCGCCACCCACAACTGGCGTGCGCCGGTGAACCCAATACCACAGCTTCTGCTCTCAATCCTCTGGGCTCTGGAAAGGACCAGTGCACACCCAGGACAAACCACGCAGTTTGATATAAGTTACTAAGCTATTACAGACAGGTTAATGGGCTTAAAAGCCACCAAATGAGCAGAAAACCCCTTAAACAGTGAGGGGAGGATGATCAAAGGCCTGGATATAAGATCCATGCAAGGGCCAAGCCACTGGAATATAGATCACTACCGTACGCCACTTATAAAAGGCTGTACGCCAGTTGTGTCCTTGTTCCAGTGCTTTGGCTTTGCACATTCTGGACTTTGGAACAGGACCAGAGGGACCCAGAAGGCCAAGCTAAGCAAAAGTACAGATGTAAGAGGAAGCAGTTCTAAATACAGAAAGCAGTAAACTGGTTTTTAACATGCAATAAGGTGATCAGAACCAAAAGAAAGCAAGAAAACAATGATCCATGATCCCCACGCCAGTTTTGCACATACCACCATTACTGGCGTACGGCACACATTACTGGAGTGCGCCACTGATCATTGTGCACGATTTTGAAACCTTGCCAGCTTTAGGGCCAGGACTAGTATAGATTACCAGCCTTGACCCTGCCAGCCCCCCTCAGGGGTCAAAACAGAAAACAGGAGCAAAAGGTGGTATACCTTTGCTTGTGAGTTTTGAGAAAGAGCTTGAGTTTTGAGCTTGAAGATGATGGTGGATAAGAGTGTGGTGAAGGTTTTTGGACTGTGGAGAGTATTCCCTTACTTGTTCTTTCTATGGAAGAGAAAGAAAGCAAGGGAGAATAATGGGGAAGAAGACAAGGCTTGAGCTTCTTTAATGGTGCTAACCCCTTGCAAATGAATGCAAGGGGGGTATTTATAGTGGTGGAATGACTGAGATCAGTTGAGCCTTAAGACTTGTTTGGAAGACTAAGGCATGGAGGAGCCTCCCATGCATTTAATGCATGGGACTTGGCTTGATGGAGGGTGTAGGAGAGAGAAGGGGACAGCTCTGGCCGAAGCAATGATCAGGAGGCTGCCAGCTGACGTCAGTTGGTTACAAAAACTCCTGCCCATTTGGCTGAAAAAGGTTGATTTGACTGGCATTTACTGGCGTGCGCCACATATTGAGTGGCGTGCGCCAGTTACTGTGGATGACTGACACGTGGCAGTGGCACCTGCGCACGCTAGTCCACCACCAGCGTACTCCAGTAGGGTTTTGCTGAGGCCATTTGGTTCTGGCTTGAGGGTTTGACAAGGGTTTGAAATGGGTTCGAATGAGGCTCGGGACGCTCAAAGCTCAAACTCATTCACAAACTCGGGATGTTCTTGACCTTTAATCATCATTGGGGAATCAAAGACCGTAAGTAAACTAATCTGGACCATCCAGAATAGGGTGTCTACACGAGGCGAAATGCAGCAAATCACCCACCAAAAGACAGTAGCCTGTCTTTTTGAGCCGAAATAAATTGAATCCTTGCGTGAGGGAGTGAAACTATCGCGCGAGTCTCACTCAGTCGCGCGATACCACTGAACCGTCGCGCGATGGTATAGGTCTGTTATAGCTGCCAGCCTTGACTCATCCGGGGATTAAAGTGTGGCAGGCTTTTCCATTAGCTTTGGACGTGCAGGAGCTTCTGGGCTTCCCCAGAGGTGTGTCCTTAAGTGCTAGGTCATGGGGGACACCTTGCATGGATATTTTATCCAAGGCAAGAGACATTCCATTCTCACTTGGCTGTAAAGGAAAAGTTACCTCCTGGATGAAGACATATCTTCAATAGAGAAATCCCTGATACGCTTCTCCCAATGGCAAACCCTCTCCCCACATTAATCAGCCCGTGGCTCGAAGAATTTGTCGCGAGCGACTGGCTATGCTTCAGTTCACATGGGCTGGCCGGCTTTCGCTTCCTAAAAAGTGTAAGGCTCGGCCCTGAAATTCTGAGAGCGGCTCTCCAGTTTTGGGATCAGGATGTCCATGTGTTCCGATTCGGGGACAACGAGCTGTGTCTGACTGTAGAAGAATTCCAGGCGTATCTCCAAGGCTTTGCTTCGAGCGTGATTGTCGTGCCGCCTTATAGACGAAGCATGCCGAAGCTATTGAAAATCTATCTGAACATTTCAAGTGGAGCGGCGGACAGCCTACTGGCGGGCGGGCAAATAAACGTCCTGCGCCTGATGGAATGGTACAGGCCCGACGGTGACCCGGAGGATACTGCCTTGCAAGCGCGGCGCCGTTTAGCTCTGTCGATTGGCGTACTGGCCGCATACCTGTTGGTGTCTCCGAATGGACGACCCGACCCCTCGCTGGTGGATGTGGCCACTCAGATGGGTGTTAGAAAGAACGTGGTTCCTATGGTGCTTGCGGAAACGCTCATGGGTCTGGATTTGGTGGCCGCTGGCCAAACGAACATATTTGGCGGCAGTCCACTCTTGTTGCAGGTAAATTCTCTCTCAGCTCACCTTTTTTCGGTTTTCACGCAGTCTGCTTTTACCTCGACACTCGGCTAAGGCTATATAGAAGCTCCTTACTTGTTTTCTTTCGCTCAAGTTTTGTATGGCTCCTTACTTGTATTTTCGCTCGTGCAGCTATGGCTATCCGACAAACTCGGGCTAATTGCAGCTCCTGAAGCGAACTGGCCCCGTCTGCCCGGGCGAATGCATCAAAGAGAGATGCTGTATCCAGAGATACCTGAGGAGGAGTGGCAGACCCTCATGAGAGAGATGTCATCTCATGAAATCGTCTGGCGGCATGAAGCCTTGAACATTTCGGACATGGCCCTGAACTCTGCGGGCTTCGAGCGGATGGTGATTGCTGGGCTGTCCAGTTTCACGTTCTACATTCCAAGTCGTATTCTGCGGCAATTAGGCATGAGCCAAGGTCTACATCGAGCTGGGATAGAAGATTTCCAGATTCCTACATTCACTACCCAACATCTGGCTGGGTATGAGCACAACTGGGGTTTGAGACAACTTGGCGGAGCAGAACAAGATTTCAGCACGGGACTCAAACGCCGCTACGTAGCATGGCTGAGAAAGACATTGCAAGAAGACAAAGTGCAAACTGACTTCTGACATGACTCCAATAATCTAGAATAAACTGTGAGCCCGTGAGGGCCTCTAGCATCTCGTTCTGTTTTTATGCTTACTGTTTTAAGGACTCTGCTTAGCCTGTGTAATAGAAATAGTAGTTTTGAATAAAATCGAAACATGGTGAACTTTCCCTTTTTGGTCCAAGTGTTGAACATCGCACTGCTTGAATGTCGAGGCACACTTTGGGACCATGGATCGAGTTGATTGATTGTGACCGAATCTCACAGAGAGATTGCCTACGTATCCCAAACTAGGGAATCAGGTCAGAACGTAGTTCAGGCTTAGGTTCGCTCGTGTATTTTGGCTCTCCTTTTGCGCTCTAAATTTTACTTAGAACTGCCTTTACAGGTTTTCAGTCTAGCGAGTTTTGATTGAATGCCTATTTATTTTTGCCTAAACTGCCCCCTTGGGTTTTCAGTTTAGCAGGTTTGCTCTAATTTTTGCTTGGAACCGCCCACCCTTGTGGTTTTTGGCCCAACGAGCATCTCTCAAGGATAGTAACATTTAAGTTGATCCAGGTTGACCAGAGTGTTGAACTCGTTGCCATCCAGATCGATAAGCTGAGCCACTCCACCCGAGAGGATGGTCTTGATAATGTAAGGTCCCGCGCACTTTGGGCGGAATTTACCACACAGATCGAAAATGGGAGCCCGGATTAACCATATCCCCCTCAGCCAAGTCACAAGACCTCACTTTCTTGTTGAATGCCCGAGCAATTCTGTGCTGATACCCTTGAACATGATACAAGGCACGGAGCCTCCTCTCATCAAAGAGCATGAGTTCAACGAATCTCCCACTAAGCCATTCAGATTCTATGAGTTCACATTCAGCCATGATCCTCAAAGTCGGTACCTCAAGCTCGATGGGAAGCACAGCTTCCATCCCATAGACTCGGGAAAAAGGAGTTGCCCCTATTGATGTTCGAATCGACATGCGATACCCCCAAAGAGCTAGGGGCAGCTGCTCATGCCAGTCCCGGGCGGACTCTGCGGACTTCTTGATAATTGTCTTAACATTCTTGTTGGCTGCTTCAACTGCCCCATTCGTCTGAGGGCGATAGACTGTCGAGTGATGGACCTGAATCTTGAACTCATCGAAAAGCTCTAAAACCCTGCCTTTGAAATGAACCCCATTGTCTGACACAAAAGCCTGAGGAACCCCGTATCGATAGATGATGTTCTTTCGGATGAACTGAGCAACCTGAACCGCCGTCAGGGTCTTGTAAGATTCAGCCCCGACCCACTTGGTGAAGTAATCTATTGCCACCAAAATGAACCGATGCCCGTTCGAAGCCGATGGCCTGATCATGCCAATGACGTCAATTCCCCAAACAGAGAAAGGCCAAGGTGATGACATGCCAAAGAGATTGGAAGGGGGGACATGTATGAGATTGGCGTGGATTTGACACCTATGGCACCGGCGCACGTAATCCACGCATTGAGATTCCATAGTAGACCAAAAGTAACCCTGCCGCAGGATCTTCCTGGCGAGCATGACTCCACTCATGTGAGGGCCACAGATTCCTTCGTGGATCTCCTCCATTATCCTGATAGCCTCAGTGCCATTAACGCAAAGCTTGTGCATCCCGCAGTGAGATCTCCGGTATAACTTCCCTCCATAGAGAATGTATTGCGCGGCCAATCTTTGTAAAGCGGTTTGATCCTTCTTAGTGGCGTCGGGCGGGTAACTGCCGTTCTCAATGAAGTTCCATATGTCATGGTACAAGGGTTGGCCGTCATCGACATCATTGACGGCGTTGACGTATCGATAAGCAGGCAAGTCCCACTGTTCAATGAGGATTGGACGAAGCTTGACACCCAACAGGAGTTCGACCATGGAAGCTAAAGTAGCCAAGGCATCAGCAAACTGATTCTTTAGACGGGGAATGTGCGTGAAAGTCACTTTGTTGAAGCGAGGGATGAGATCCTCAAGATCTTGATGATAAGGTTTCAACCTATCTTCCCGAACTTTCCAGTCTCCGTTGGCCTGAGACAAAACCAAATTGGAATCGCCAATGACCTCAAGCTTTTCCACACCGAGCGTGAGGGCAGCTTCCATGCCAACTATACAGGCTTCATACTCAGCTTGATTGTTAGTGACGTCGAAATTGAGTTTAAACGCAAGTGGAATATGAGAGCCATCCGTAGTTATCAACAAAACCCCAATCCCATATCCCTTCTGATTGGCTGCTCCATCAAAGTAAAGAGTCCATGTGTCTTCGACAACTGCTAACACCTACTCATCTAGAAACACAAAGTCTGAATCTTCTGGCCCATCGACGGGATGATCAGCCAAGAATTCTGCCACCGCACGCCCTTTGACAGACTTCCTGGTAACATACTCGAGATCGAACTCGACGAGCAAAAGCAACCTACGTGCTAACTTACCAGTAAGTGCAGGCTTCTCAAACAGATACTTGAGAGGATCCATTCGAGAAATCAACTTCACTGGGTAAGCCAGCATGTAGTGTCTCAATTTTTTAGATGCCCACATAAGAGCCCAACACGTCTTCTCAGGAGCAGTGTAACCTTCTTCGGCGCCAACCATCTTCTTACTCAAGTAATAAATGGCCTTCTCAACCCCTTTGTCTCCTTCCTGAGCCAGTAAACATCCCATAGAAGAAGGGTTCACCGATAGATAAAGTATCAAGGGCTTCCCAGGCACTGGTGGCATTAAAACCGGAGGGTTCTACAAGTAGGTTTGAATAGAGGTGAAAGCCGCCTGACACTTGTCTGTCCAAATGAAAGGGGTATCCTTCTTGAGTAGGCGAAACATCGGCTCGCAAGTCAAAGTTAACTTGGCGATGAATCTGCTGATGAACTGAACCTTCCCCAGAAAGCTGCGTACTCCCTTTTCAGACTCTGGAGGCTTCATGTCGAGCACAGCCTTAATCTTGGATGGGTCAACCTCAATTCCACGAGAAGTAATCATGAAACCAAGCATTTTGCCTGCCGTGACACCGAAGGTGCACTTCTGAGGATTAAGACGCATGAGGAACTTACGTAACCTCTCGAAGAACTTCCTAAGCACAGGAATGTGGCCTTCTCGAGTTTTGGACTTGGCGATCATGTCATCAACGTAGACCTCGACCTCTTTGTGCATCATGTCATGCAAGATAGTTGTAGCAGCCCTCTGATAGGTTGGTCTGGCATTCTTCAAACCAAACGGCATGACCAAATAGCAATAAGTCCCCCACTCAGTGATAAATGTGGTTTTCTCGCGGTCCTCGGGTGCCATGAGAATTTGGTTGTAGAAAAGCCATCCATGAACGAGAGCAAAGCGTGCCCCGCAGTATTATCCACAAGCACATCGATGTGCGGCAAGGGAAAATCGTCTTTGGGGCTCGCTTTGTTCAAGTCCCGAAAATCAACACAAACTCGAATTTGCCCATTTTTCTTAGGAACAGGGACAATGTTGGCCCGGTACGTGGGATATTGAGAAACAATAAGAAAACCAGCGTCGATCTGCTTAGTAACTTCTTCCTTAATCTTCTGAACCCAATCCGACCTCATCCGTCTGAGCTTCTGTTTCACAGGTTTAGCATCAGGCAACAACGGGATTCGATGCTCCACGATCTCGGGGTCAATGCCAGGCATGTCTTGGTGAGACCATGCAAAAACATCGCTGAGCTCAGTGAGCAGCTCTTTGAAATCACAATGCTCCTCTGGCGAAAGCGTGGAGCCCACTTGAACCATTCGGGGATCGTTTTCATCTTTCAAGTTTATAGAAACTACTGCTACTGCTAAGTCCTGAACATGGTTAACATTTAAGTCTGCTTTGGAGTGCTATTTTTTGTTTAGGCCTAACCAACTGGGGCTGTCGTTGGGATCTCCTTTCGCAGAGGGGGAAGTCCTTTGCATGTATATAGTTGCTAGTGTCTAATATTTTGTTTAGGCCTATCCACTAGTGGGATGTATCTACTCTTTGTTTCAACCTTTTGGTCTGCTGCTGCTGAACTGTGAAGAGCTGCTGAACTGTGTAGTCTAGTTGTGAAGAGGGTTCAATTGCTGAATTCTGAAGCTGCATCAGAACTGTATCAGTTCTGAAACTGCCTATTGTGATGCTGAATTGAGTCAAGTTGCATGGTTTGCTGTTGTGGCTGTTGATTGTCCAGTTCTGAAGATGCTAGTTCTGCTGGCTGCTGAATGGAGCCCAATCAAGTCAAGTTCAAGTCAAGTCAAGTTCTGAACCTGCTATCCAGTTCTGAGGAGCAGGTTCTGAACCTGCTATCAAGTCAAGTTCTTAGGAGCAGGTTCTGTTTTCTGTTTTCAGTTAAGGCCTACTTGCTAAGATTGATGTTCAAATGGTGCCAATCTGTGGTAGCTTTAATTAGGAAGCTCAGTTTAGTTGGTTGCACATTGTGTAATTATTTTCTGAGGTAGCTTCACCTGTTTTCTATTTTGTATCCTTCTGTTAGATGGATGGGAAACAGATGCTCTATTTTCTTCTAGTCCTATGTAGCCGTTTGGCGTAGGCTTTCTCTTTTATTTTCCTTTTCTTTTCTTTTCCTCCTGGGGTATGCCCCTTGTAGGCTGTATATTCGGTTAGCCCTTTTTTATTTTCAAGCTGATTTAACCAACAAAAAAAAAAAAAACTACTTCTTCTTTTATTGGCTGAGCATGCCTTTCGTCTTCCCTTTCGATGAAGGTACGGATTTCTTTAGGAATGTCCCCATTCACATCTATCCCTTTATCGTCGGGGTCGACACAGTTTATATAAAGATCATTGAAATAGTCAGAAGATGCTTCGTTCATTTCACAAGACCCTGAAGGGTCGCCAAGTACAAGAGAATCAAACTCGAAATAAAAGCTATGACATGGAGGGCCTAGAGGCACAAACTCCGACTCAGAGCTAGACTTAGACGACTCAATAGACTCTGTATCTGACTCGGACCCAGACTCGGACTCAGAGGTGTCATCAATGCAAGTTAGGCATGGTTTGAAAATGCAATTTTTAATGCTACCCCTAGCTTCAGCAATGAGAGAGGTGGGGTCCTCGAGGGCGTCGGGCCCGAGCATGAGCACTTCGGCTTCCCCGGCCAAACCCACTTGAGAGAATTCCTGGAAGAGCAGCTCCAAATTCCCCTGATCGACGGATCCCAGCCAGTCAGTCTTGATCTTCACCTGATTAAGCTTCTTCTTGAATTCCGTCCTTGTTGGCTCATCATCGCTGCTTGACCAGGTGTCATTAGCAAAAACCTCAAATCCAGGCAGCAGCTCCCCGATTTCGGAATGAACAAACGGCTCAGGCTGTCCAGTGTAAGTGGCCTTTCCCACCTCATGCATGAAATTGGGACCACCGCAGAGGGTCCGAGGTTTTCCCATATTTTTCCTCCTTTTGGCATTTTCGGCAGAGGCGATGTACCCCAGACCAAAACGGCCCTTGTTAGAAGGAAAAGTAAGGAACTTCGGGACCCCTTGTCGGTGAGACCCTAAGCCTATGCCTGGAAAATAAGACATCCTTCTCATAATGTCCAGTGCGACAGAGCTTATGAGGAAGTTCCCATCCACGTTGATAGCCATCACAGCACCTGAAGTATCAAAAGAGAAACCTCCAAGGTCGACGTCTTCTTCACCGTGCTGAATTCCCAAAATAGGAGTCCCATCCTCCTTGAGCGGGCGAATGCCAGAATCCCCGCAGATGGTCAAAGTACCGGTAGGTAATGCCAGAATAACCTTTTGGTGGAGAGTAGATGGTACAGCCATGATGTTAGGTCGATGGAGCCATGGCCTGCCTAGTAGGAGATTGAAGGTTGCGGGAATATCCACGATATGGAATTCCACATCCATCTCAAAGCCCTCGGCATCGAGCTTGAGCATTAAAATACCCTCGACTACGCGACGGGTGCCGTCATATGCCTTGACAGCCAGGTTGGAAGGTGCAAGATCCTTCTTGGTGAGTCCTAAACGATAAGCAACCCTCAGGGGGCAGACGTTAATTGCGGAGCCGTTGTCAATGAGAACGGTCGGGACCCAGAGTCCTCGACACTTGATGGTGATGTGCAAAGGGCGGTTGTGGTCAACTCCTTCGACTGGCAAATCCTTGTCTGTGAAGATTACAGTGTGCTTGGAGGTCGGAGGGAGGATGAGAGATATCATCGCTTCAGGAGTGACATCTGCTTGAACCTCAAGCCGAGATAGAGCATGACAAAGCCTTTGATGATGCTCCTTGGATGAACAGATCAGTCCCCAGATTGAAATAGCGGCCGGAATGCACTCCAGTTGTCGTTGAACAGAATCAGCAGTTGGTGACCCAGTCAAAACCTCAGGAGGTGCAGACCTTGGGAAAGCAATGGGTTCATTCCTTTGATTAGAAGGATTGGATGAACCGCTGGTTGCCGTGTTGGAGTAAGTCCCTGTTCCAAACAGCGCATTGGCATTCCCAGAGTATGCCCGAGTCTTGGTTTTAGGAGGATTAGATGATTCCCCTTTTGCTAGAATTCCACTCTACAGCGCATCCTCGATGGCTAGGCCAGAATCGAAGAAGGTTTCAAAGTTTACAGATGCTTGAGCAAGCACCAGATGCCTAGCATAGTCAGGCTGGAGGTTGCGAGAGATGATACGGAGCTGGTCCTTCTCGCTGGGGCGATCAGTCATCTGTGCGGCTTTAGCCCTCCACCTTTTGACAAAATCCGCAAAGGACTCCTTAGATTCCATTTTGGTGGACTCAAGTTCCCGGGTAGTCATCTTCAGCTGGGAGTTGTAGTTGTACTGCGAAATAAACGCAGTCCCAATGTCCTCCCAGGTCCTCCTCTTGGCGATGTCGAGCGACAAAAACCAATGGAAAGCGGGGCCTGAAAGGGTCTGAGGAAAGAGCTGTGACATGGCCTCTGGCTCGACAGAAAGGAGTTTCATAGCGGCATGGTAGCTGTAGAGATGAGTCCTAGGGTCACCGCTCCCATCGAATTTGGCCAAGTCCGGCATTTTGAACTTTTCAGGAAGTCTGGCATTGGGATATAGACAAAGACGATCCAGATCGATCCCTCCGGCACTGATCTTTTCTGTCTTGGCAATTGATTCCTCTAGCTTGGCCATCTTGGCCATGAGTGCAGCCACATTCGGATTTTGAGCTGGTCCTTCTTGGTTTGGAGGAAGTCTACCACCTGCGAGGTTTGCAGCGGGCCTGCGGCCTTCCCTTGGGTTCAGTACCATGAGACGTCCTGCGTGAAGCGGATCTAGAACCAAAATGGGTTGTTCCTGGTCAGACTCATCGTCCTCGCCTTCTTCCTCGAGAGGGGGTGGAAGACGAGTGTGGATAAGATTGTTCAGGCGGGCAATGTTAGTATCTGTCTGAGCTGCCCTCTGTTGCATGGCGGTGATACTGTCCTGAAGGTTCATGAGCATGGTCTCCAAGGTAAGAGGTTCTGGCTGTGGCTGTTCCATTGTGACAGGAGGTTCGGAGATGCTTGATGCGGATGATGGGGTAGTTGGACGCCCTTCCTGTAAGAACGGTGGTGAAACTGACTGTGAACCTGACTGAGAATCTGAGTTCTATGCTGCCGAAGGTGAGTACGGAGAGTCTTCCGTGATGACTGACTGGGACTGTTGACAAGCCTTTGAACCGGACTGAGTTGCAGACGTTCCCAAGCGGGTTTGGCAACTCGCTTCGATACTTTCCTTGGCGGTGCAATGATTCAAAACTTTGCAACAAAATAAGAGAGGGCTTAATAGGGGTCCTGCAGAAACTTTAATCTAAATAAAAGACCAAAGTGCGGATGCAGCCAGCGTCGTTAGTGTCGCCCTAGACTCTAGAGCTAGAAGGCAAGTCTGTCTCAAGACATTCGGACGCTGCTCATGGCCCTCAGAATTCTTTTCGAACATGTATCCTTATTTGAAACGAGCGGTCCTAAAGGATGTCAAAAGAAGTCTAAACCTTCGTCCATCCCGCCGTTTGGGATTTCAAACTTGAAGTCAGAACAACTCGGCATGAATATCATGATACTATAACCAGGTCGGCGTGAGCAGCACTGTGCTATTAGCCGAGCGGTGTAAGTGACGAGGCACTTGTTACCCTTTGGTGTAAGCATCATGACATCTTACTCCGTTGTTCCTCGTTTTCTGTTTGGAATCCTAAACAGGTTTAACGGACGAGGGTGTAGAAAGGCTTCTGATTTCCTAAAGTCCCACTGTCCGAAGGACTGGGAAAACTGAAAACGCGCATTATTGAGATGCACGACTCCTCATCGGGCCGTCACAGTGTCCTAACGATCCTAAAGACAGATCTGGAAAGAACTGAGGACCTAGGAGGCGTCCTAAACATGCTTCTACGCAAAACGAGATGTATGTACAGTTCATGCTATAGGGAAAGCAGTAACACATAGACAGTATATGGGGGTTAGATGCAAGTAGATCTTAACCTGTGGGTACCTGTCCTAGTCTGGAGAGTTCTAATGCTTTGTATATGCAAAGGCTGGTTTTGGTTTGTAACAGGTTCCTCGGACTAAGGCCACAGATATACCTCCCATTGCCCGCGATTCGCAGAGCAACGGTCGAACGGTAGCATGACCTATCATCGTCGAAGGTTGTTGGTCATTCGAGGTCCCCGGGCTCCGGTAAACCGTGCCGGCTTGCCAAAACGATCCAACGAGGCTTATCCCACATCGATGCATATGAAATGCTAGAATTTGATTAAGAAAAGAAGAATCGTAATTTTGCAAAATGCTTTTTCAAATTTGGCTCACTTTATTTGGTTCATTTTTAGAAGAAACTACACAAGTGAACAATCGAAAAAGTCCCAGATCAGATTGGCCGGACACGAGGTCCTGTTAAATCACCATTCCAACCTTCGGCAGCGCGAAGCTCACCGTTTTGACAGACTTTTAAAGGATTGTTCGCGAGTGTATTAAATCCTAAGTATGAATTAATATTGGTTCGATATATCCCCAGCAGAGTCGCCACTATGGGCAGCATGCCCTCGGAGAAGGATTTCGTTCCTTTCCGACAAACTCAGGACAAGGGCCCTCGCGGGAATCGAGGGAGCGCGACCGCAGGTGGCAAGCGCTCGAAAATACAGAGTCGCCACTTGGGTTTTGAAGGTCCGACACCCAAGGAACCGTATCTCGAAGCACCTGCCGCGCTGTTTTTTTGATTTGAAAAAGTGAAGGCACCAGTCTGTCATAACCATATCTGGGTTCGGGAGCCAGGTTACGAGAGGGGAAGGGTTTAAAGGCACCCCTCTCGCCCAATCCGGAGATCGGTCTCTACTTGAGCATTTTGAAAATATTTACGATTCTTCTTTTATTAACCAGATTTTAGCCAATTAGGGCGGGGGAACAGTTAATCGGGGATTAAAACTGTAACACGTTTTGCATGATGTGATAAATAGCATGGATGGATGGCAAATTGAATAATACATGGGATAAAACCCAAAACATTGATCAAACACCAAAACAGTGCCTTGGCATGGTTTTATCACAGACAATGGCAGAATTCTTGGCCGATCACCCAATCGATGGACCTGAAGATGTGGATTTCAATTTCCCGGACGAGGATGTGTTAACAGTTGTCGAGGAAATCTGGACGCTCTATTTCGATGGGGTTGCTAATCAAAGAGGTTTTGGAATTGGGGTACTGCTTATTACGCCCGCTGGGTCTCATATCCCCCTCGCTTTCAAGTTGAACTTCGACGTCACTAACAATCAAGCTGAGTACGAGGCTTGCATCGTCGGAATGGAAGCTGCTATTGCACTTGGAGTCGAGAAACTCGAGATAATTGGAGATTCAAACCTAGTGATCTCTCAGGCCAATGGAGATTGGAAGGTTCGTGAGGAAAAGCTGAAGCCTTATCACCAAGATTTGGAAGAACTGATTCCTCGCTTTAATAAGGTGACCTTCACCCATATTCCACGCTTGAAGAATCAGTTCGCCGATACTTTGGCGATTTTGGCTTCAATGATCGAACTTCCAGTAGGAGTTAGGATGCGGCCGATTGTGATTGAACAGAGGGACTTGCCTGCTTATGAGTATGTCAACGCCATTGATGATGTCGATGATGGCCTACCCTGGTACCATGACATCTGGAACTTTGTCGAATGAGGAGAGTTCCCTGTCGGAGCTTCAAGGAAGGATCGGGTTGCTCTGCAAAGGCTGGCAGCTCAGTACATCATCTATGGAGGGAAACTGTATCGAAGGTCTCACTGCGGAATGCACAAGTTGTGTGTCAATGGGGCCGAGGCAACAAGGATAATGGAAGAGATTCACGAAGGGGTCTGCGGTCCCCACATGAGCAGTGTTATGCTTGCTAGGAAGATCCTCAGGCAGGGTTACTACTGGTCAACAATGGAGTCTCAGTGCATTGACTACGTGCAACGCTGCTTCAAATGTCAAATCCATGCCAACTTGCAACACGTTCCTCTGTCGAAACTGTATGGCATGACTTCACTGTGGCCTTTCTCTGTGTGGGGAATCGATGTTATTGGGATGATCACGCCGCCTGCTTCAAATGGTCACAGGTTCATACTGGTGGAGATAGATTACTTCACTAAGTGGGTCGAAGCTGAATCGTACAAAGTCTTGACAACAGTCCAAGCAGCTCAGTTCATTCGAAAGAACACCATCTATCGATATGGTGTTCCCCAGGCATTCGTATCCGACAATGGAAGTCATTTCAAAGGAAGGGTCCTGGAGCTCTTTGAGGAGTTTGGTATTGAGATCCACCGGTCAACAACCTATCGTCCACAAACAAATGGAGCAGTCGAGGCCGCAAACAAGAATATTGAAGTGATAATCAAGAAGACTATCGAATCCGCAAGAGATTGGCACAAGCAACTGCCACTGGCACTATGGGGGTATAGGACGTCAATTCGAACTTCAACCAGTGCAACTCCTTTCTCCCTGATCTATGGAATGGAAGCAGTACTTCCTATCGAGCTTGAGGTGCCGTCTCTAAGGATCATAGTTGAGAGTGGTCTGGAGGAATCTGAGTGGCTTAGCGGCAGGTTTGTCGAGCTAATGTTGTTTGACGAAAGGAGGATCCGTGCTCTATATCATGTTCAAGGTTACCAGCGTCGAATCGCCCGGGCATTTGACAAGAAGGTGAAGTCCAGGCCTAGGGGCTTAGTCGAAGGGGATATGGTCACAAAAGAGATACGGGCTCCAGTGTTTGATGCTCACGGGAAGTTTCGGCCAAAGCGATCCGGACCATTCATTATCAAGACCATCCTATCCGGGGGTGCTGCTCAACTCATCGATCTCGACGGCAATGAATTTAGCACTCTGGTCAACCTGGATCAACTCAAACGTTTCTACCCCTGAGAGATGCTCGTTGGGCCGAAAACCACAAGGGTGGGCGGTTCCAAGCAAAAGTTAGAGCAGCCTGCTAGACCGAAAACCTGTGAAGGCGGTCTAGGCAAAAATAAATAGGCAAAAGTCGAAAGCTCGCTAGGCCGAAAACCTGTGAAGGCGGCACTAGGCAAAAGTTAGAGCGTAAAAGGAGAGGTAAAATACACGAGCGAACCTTAGCCTGAACTACGTTCTGACCTGATTCCTTGAAAAGGGATACGTAGGCAGTCTCACCTTGAGACCCGGTCATATTCTATCAAAACTGATCCACCGTTTGGCGTTCCGGTTCCATGTCAAGATCCAAATGAAGTCGAGGGACAAGTCTAAATCTCATTGAGGAATCAGAAGGGGGAAACCCTCCGTCTTTCAACTTTATTGCAAAATTACTATTTCTAATACACCAGCTGAGCATAAAAGCCTTAAAAACAGTTAAGCATGAAAAACAGAACAAAATGCTTGAGAAGCCTAGTGGCTCACAGCTTATTCTAAGTACAGCAAAGTGGTCTGGAGTCAGTCGATATTTTCCCTTGCTTGAACGTCTGCTCTTAGCCATTGCCTGTAAACGTTCCTCAGCCTTGGGGTGAAATCCAGAGATTCAGCCTGCCGAGCCCTGAGCCCCCAGTGCCTGTCATACCCATGGAGCGTTTGAGCATTGAAATTGGGAATCCAGAAATCCCCGGCAGTGATGCGAACGTTCCCCTGAGGGATACCTAGCTGGCGGAGAATACGGCTCGGGATGTAGAAGGTGAATTGCGTCAGCCCTGCAATCACCACCCTGTCAAACCCATCCGAGTGAACCACCATTTCCTCCAGCTCCAGCCACGGGCACCTCCAGACAATCTCCTCCAGCTGCAGTCCCTGCAAGAAGGAATACCACTCTTCGACGTCCATCTCGGGGTACCTCATTCCCCTTTGGTGAATTCTCCTCGGGAAAAGGTCCCAGCCATCCTCCGGAGGGTGCAGCAGATTCAGCTTGTCGGATAACCACAGCTGCATGAGTAAAAAGACAAGTAAGAAACCAGATAAAGGCCTGAGCGAAAAGACAAGTAAGAAACCAGCAAATAACCTAAGCCGAGAGTCGAGGTAAAATGAGAAAGTGCGAAAAACCGGAAAAAGGTGAGCTGAGTGAGTTTACCTGAAGAAGTAATGGGCTGCTGCTGAAAACATTCGATACCCCAGTGTACACCGAATCCAGGCCGATAAGCTTCTCGGCTAGGACCAGAGGGATCACATTTTGTCGAGCCCCCGTCTGAGTAGCCACACTCACAAGCAAGGGACTGACCCGCCCGTCAGCAGGGATAAGCAAGTAGGCAGCTAGGAGACAGATCACCAGGGCGAAACTGCGCCATGCCTGCTAGGCGGTGTCCCCCAAATCGCCCTCAGGACTGTACCGTTCAATCAATTGCAGAATGTGGATTTGGCCACCCTCTAGCATAGAGCGGGCCAAGCCTCCAGGGATATTAAGTGCACTAGCCAGCAGTCTGGGCATGCTCACTTGGTAAGGAGGAACAACGAGCGTCGGAGAGGAGTACGTCCAGAGGTACGCATGGAACTCCTCAACTGTTGGGCATATTTCATCATCCCCAAAGCAGAAAACGTGGACGTCCGGGTCCCAAAACCGGAGCGCGGCTCTCAAAAGTGTCGGGCGGAGTGGCACGTGCCGAAGGTATCGGAACGAAGCAAGCCCGTGATATTGGAAATTTAGCCAGTCAACACCTATCATTTGCACTAGCCAGGGCCAGATCAAGGTTGGAATTGGGTTTTCCATTTGGGACCAACACTACAATTTGCTGAATATAGGAGTGGGACTTATCAGGGTGACTTCACAATGCATGCAACACCCAGTTATATACCAACCTACAAATCTCACTTCCTATTCTATGTTCAATACCAAGGGCTACACTCCAAGGGCCTTACAATGAAGGACTCTGCCCCCCCTGAAGCCCAAAAACCGTGTGCAAGCCGTGTAGGGGTGAAGACAAGAAGCCCCAGGAAAAAGGACAGTCGGTCAGACAAGTGGCTCTGTGTCACACTTTTGTGGCGTGCGCCAGCGATCCACCAGTGTGCGCAGGTCCTCCACTGTTACTGGCGTACAGAGCTCACCCACTGGCGCATGCCAATAAAGCATGCACCAGAAACCAGTTCACAGCAGCAACTGTCATCGAGTGTCCGATTTCAATTCCGAAGCTTGTTTGGAAAGTTTGTCGATTCGTACAAGTCATGAATGGTATTTGGGACTGTGGGGAACCATCGGCTCGGAAACGTCGCGCTTAACGAAGAATTCGGACCTCCGACGGCCCGTATCCTCTTGAAACTTAGGATACGGGGACTCAAAATTTGTACCAGGGGTTCATGCCAAGTTTTCTCATACCGTACACGTTATGTGGACCTTATGTGACTGTACGGGGGTGGCGGTTTCAGTCCGGGACTATATCAAGTCATCTTTGGCATCTTATGTCCATTTTTGAGGCATTTTTGGCATTTTTCGGTATATTTCTCGTCTCGGGTCGCATTTTCCGCTTCCGTCAACTCACACAAGTCTCTTTTTATCTATTTTGTCTACCAGAAGTGTCAGTTCCACTTGTCAAAGAGAATTTCGGGTTTTGGTTGTTCAGCGCCAAGTGTCGCGTATTCTAGTAGGATACGGGCCGTATCCTAGTGTTTTTCCACCCTTTTCTCCGAGCTAGGTCAGTCCTGCGCGTGTCCTAGCGTTTGTTAGTCAATTCGGAACATTTGTCAATGCATGTCAGATATTAGTGGATGTTCGTTTACTTCTATCATCAATACCATCAAAAGCAGAAGTCGAATAAACAGAAAATGTAATAATATATACTATCCAAAAGCATATCCCTAGAACAAAGCAAATGTACGTAGCGGCCCAACGGCCCGAGCAAAACAAGCAAAGTCATGTAACAGGCACATCCGCCTATGAATCAACGGGCACACAGGCCCCATCTCAAAAATCAAGTCAAGTCAAAAGGCAAAAGACAGTAAAGTATCTGAGGCTCAGTGATAGCCCTCAGTCGCTAAGAACGTCTTCAAGGTCGTCGTCGTCCTCCTCGCTCGCAACCAAGTCTCTCGGAGTGATCCGGAACCTGGGGTCGCTAGCAGAGTCAGAGCTGCTGCTGAGGGACGTGGACTCCTCGTCCTCCTCGTCTTCTTCTCTCCTCTTCTTCTTCGCAGGCCCCTCAGCCAGCCTCTTCTGAGCAGGCCTCTTTCTCAGCTCTCTCTGAGGCTGTGATGACCCTCCTGCAGGAGCGATCACCACACCTCTAGCCTCGCGCCGCGTAGTGCTCGCTGGTCGCTGGACCGCAGCAAGGGCCTTCCCCTTCCCTTTCTGAGGGACTGGCCTCGCTGTCTGCCGCCTAGAAATCGCCCTAGCGTGTCCCTGCATTGTCAATTCAATTCAAGTCGTTATATAACCATGTTGTGCATAGTGTATACATGTAAAATGCTGAAACAGGAACCAAGAGCAGGTACTTCTAACATGCATTGTAATAGACATGCACAGTTGCTAAGTATCGAATTCGGAATTCTGGGTTTATACCTAAGGCTGTGTAGTGGATGCTGGAGCTGCCGGCGGGTAGTGCAACTGCAAGGGAGTACCACTCGCTATCTTGTGAAACTCTTTCTCCATGCCAAGCATCAAGCGCATGGCCTCCCTCGCCCACTCTAGTGGCACCTGAATTACGAGTATTGGAAATCAGAAGCAGTTCAAAAGCGAAACAAATATGATACAGGGAATAAAGGAAAAGTTGAAAGTATATCTGTAGACACCCCAATTTGAACTTGTCGAATTTCCTTGATTTGTGGCCCGGAGGCTCCCTGATGATGACTTTGGATTAAAACAAGCCTCACACCGATCGAGACTTTGCTCCTTGAAAGATTTGAAAAGGGAATAAAAATGGTCAAAAGCATTTCCAAGCGCTTGGGAGCAGTCCCGAGCGCTCAAAACCATTTTCCAAAACCTCTGGCCTGGCTCACTCTCGAGCGCTCGAGAATGAAGTCCCAAGCGCTCGAGACTGATGTGTTGCCCAATGGATGGCAGTATCACCCACTATCCATGCAACTCATCATTACCACCATCTTGAGCCGGCTGATGATTCAGTCAACACTCAACCTCTGGTGGTAGAGATCTTCAGACCAAGGATTTTCCCATTTAAAAATGTTTTATTCAAATCCATTTGATTTTGAAAACCATAAGTTATTTTGCCTATAAATACAACTGGTCTTCAGCTGAGCCAGAGGCTGCGAAATTTCCTCTCTCTAGAACCACTCTCCTCTTTCTCTTGCTCAAGGCAAAAGGTTTTCCAAACTCAAACTCACTTTCCAAACTCCAAAGGTTTTGAAAATCATCAAGGAAAAGGGCCAGAAATTCAGAACACTCTCTGCTTCTGGTCTCTTGTGTTATCCACTCTGCAGTCATTTTTCAAAGCTATTCCAAAGAGCAAAGTTCAAGCAAAAGGTAGAAATCTTTACCTTTGATCAAACAAAGAGGCTGTTCTTCCCTTCTAAGGGGGGTCTCTCAGCCTGACCCAGTCTTCAATATTGGGTGCATGGTTAGGAGACCTTAGTGTAAAAACAATAGCAATGGGGTACAAAAAAAAACGTTTTATCAAAACCCTTACTAGAAACACTCTCGAGCGCTCGAGAGTGCTCCCGAGCGCTCGGGACTGTTCCCAGTTTCATGCATGGTTCTTTGTCATACGGTAGGCTGGGAATGAGGTGCACTCTTAAGTGAAATGGTTTTATTTTGGCATGCATGCACAGGAAATCATTTTCCATAAAACAGAAGCGTATCTTACAAATTTCATGTAAGAACAAGGTTTTCCAAAGTTAAAAATAAGATTTTCTCTTGTTAAAGACCTACGCAAGTGTGACTGCATGATAAAATGATTTCATTTTCCATTTGAGAGCAAGCTGACATGCAGCTCACTCCCAAGCGCTCTGAACCATTCCCGAGCGCTCGGGAGTGCATGCATGCCATTGCATTCCATTTTCCCAGTCTGCTGTGTTCTCTGATTTCTGCATGCATAGGTATAGCCACTTGCTCTTTAAAAGTTGTAGATCTAATCTTGTCGAGGCAGGGATGCATGATCTGAAAGATTGAAGGCTTAGCTCAGTCTTTCAAGTCCTTTGCTGAGCTAGTAGTGTACTTAACAGCATTTCAGTTTCCAGTTTTACATTATATTCTGTCTGTGCTAACAAAGTTTTGCAGGTTGAGAGTGTCAGCACTCCCAAGCGCTCGGGACCACTCCCGAGCGCTCGAGAGTGAATCCAGTAACAGTGTTGCATTTTCAGTCATCTTGTATATTATGCATGGCTATTTCACCCCCCTCCTGTACACATGCACATGCATGCACTTCCTACATGGTATTACTGTGAATACTTGCTAGCTGGTTAAAATGAAACAAAATTCCTTTTAAAAATCCCACAAACGTTTAGTAGAGACTGATTTCGAATCGGGCGAGGGGGGTGCCGTAAAACCCTTCCCCCCTCGTAACATGGCTTCTGGACCCTCAAATGATCTCTGGTTTTCAATTCAAATCA
Organism: Rhododendron griersonianum; assembly: GCA_018127125.1. Taxonomy (NCBI): domain Eukaryota; kingdom Viridiplantae; phylum Streptophyta; class Magnoliopsida; order Ericales; family Ericaceae; genus Rhododendron; species Rhododendron griersonianum. The sequence goes on from CM030791.1 coordinate 45,252,473, forward strand.
ATGGTTTTCAAACAAAACGGTTTCTCGGGTGATATACCACAAATCCGGGTGGCGACTCTTCAAACTCAAATTCAAACAAACGATTTTTCAAATCGATCTCAAAACGGCACGAGGCGCGCGATTTTCCAAATTGGGCCGCCCCGATCTCACCCGGGGCTGTGGTAGCCCACAGTGGCGACTCTGCTGGGGATGTTTAATTAATATTTGAGAAAAAGTTGGTTTGTTGATAAAACGGCCCGCTTTCCTTAAGTATCAATTGAACTTGTGAGCCAAGCTTGAAAAATGTTTGTGGGATTTTCAAAAGGGATTTTGTTTCATTGTCTATTTCTTGTGTATATATCTTATGCAATCTCGCTGTTGTGTTTCGGCAATCCTACCCGGCTTGCCGGTGATAGGGAATCCCAGAATGCTCAGCAACCCTCGACCGTGATGAGTCATCCCTACCGTTTGTACCATTATTGGGTGTACGCTCAATAGTGGGAGGTATACTTTGACTCTAGTCCGGGGAACCCTCTTCAAGCCAAAACCGGCCTTTGTACATGTTTAGCGGGCCATAGAACCTTCCAAATTAGGGCAGGAGCCTACAGGGTAGAGTTACGTGCTATATCCTGTTTACGTGCTGCATTGCATTTTGCACCCTCATACTGTCAGCCACGGTTCTCGAGACTCGCTCGCGCGGTCTTTGTGAGGTTGCCAAGACCCGATGAAGAGTCACGCATAATAAAGTGCGTGTTGTTTAAGCACGTGAGTCCTCGAACTAAAACCCGAGGGAAACTAGAATTTTGCTGAGTCCTTGACCCATGTTCAATTGGGGAATTAACCGAAGGAAGGAATGATGAGGAAATGAAATGCCGTGATACCAACACCATCCAGGCTAAAAGCAAATGGATCGCCTACGCCGTCTTGGTTATCGTATCACGTTGTTCACCCTAAGTCATTCCAAACCAACGGTCGATGCACCAATAGAATATCAGTTGAATACTTAGCTTATTTTAGCATCCTTTGGGAAGCATTGGTTCTTAAACAAGGATACACCCTAAAAATCCGAGGATCAAGGCAACCTCGCGTGAAGGATACTCGATCATTCTTGGGAAAATCAGAGTCGATGGCGGTGACGATGATGCACTCATTTTCTAAAAAAAAAATGTACATATTTCATGAAAATATAAACGGGAATCGCGTCTGAGCACGGTTTTTGCTTTGCTGTCAGTACTGAGCAATTGGGCCGAAGAAGAAGAACACCATACCCTCCTGGACCAGACCCTCGGGACAGAGATTGGAACAGCTTCAACTTTAAGCAGATTCTGTCAGTGCATCAGATTTGAGGATGGAAATGGATCTATTGATCGGGAACCTAAACCCAAACCTCAATCCAAACCCAAACCCTAACGGAGGCAATCCAAACGCCAACCCAAACGGAGGCAACCCGAATCCCAACCTAAACGGAGGCGAGCCAAATCCGAATCCTAACCCCATTCCTAATCCAAACCCTAACCCAAATCTGGAAAACTTGTACGGAGAAATGGGACAGATAAGGGAAGGTATCCAACGTCTGGGCGAGCGCACTGATAACCAAATCGCCCAACTTATGATGATGATTACTGGGGTTGCACGACGTCTTCCACCACCAAACTTGAATCCAAATCCTAACCCAAACCCGAATCCGATTCCGATCCCAAATCCCAATCCGATTCCAAATCCAAATCCAAATCCTAACCTCAACTTAAACCTCAATCCGAACCTCAACCTAAACCTCAATCCGAACCCTAATCCGAATCCGAATCCGAACTCGGAGCAGCTGATCTTTGAATTGGAAACCCCGCAAAACCCCGAGATGGCTGCAGTATTGGCAAAGATCACCCTATTAGAGGAGTCCATGGCGAGAAATGAGAAGATAGCATCAACTGGCTTCGACATCAATAAGCTTTGCCTATTTCCTAACGCAAAGCTTCCAGAAAAATTCAGGCCAATTGACTTTGCTAAGTTTGATGGGACAGGTGACCCGAAGGCACACTTGACCGGATACATCGGAGCACTTTCCATGTGGGAGTGGAGAAGGATGCTACGGCACAGATGTTCTCGCAGACTCTAGTGGGGCATGCTTTGCACTGGTTTACTACCCTGGATGAAAGGAAGAAGCGCTCATGGGAGGACATATGCGCGGCATTTGTGGCGCAATAAGATTACAACATTCAGTTGGAGGTGACCACTCGTGAATTAGAATCAACAAAGATGGAAGCAAAGGAGGCCTTCGCCGAGTTCGTGAAAAGGTGGAGGGCTAAGGCCGCACAGATGAAAGACAGACCAAGCGACAGGGACCAGATCCGGATGATTGTCTGGAACCTTCAACCAACTCTCGCACGGCACATGGTTATGGCTCAAGCGTCCTCAGACTTTAAAACATTCTTCGACACAGGCTTAGCCGTCGAAGAGGCAACTCAATTGGGGATCCTTGACAAACCCGAGCCTGCTCCCAAGCCCAGGAAGGTTTATTCCAGAAACAGCAACGCCCTGTTTGGCAACTCAAACTACACCAACCTCCCAAACGCTTCCTCAAACACAACTCAAGCCGAGCCCGTCAATCAAATTGTGACCCAAGCTAGTCAACCCCGTACCCAACCCCGCACTTTCGCTCAATTCTCGGCACCCCTCTTTGCCGTGCTCGAGAAGTTGGTCAAAAGTGGCATGCTCAAACCACTTACCCCTACTCCCCTACCTCAAAAACTCCCTGCATCCCACAACCCTAATGCATACTGTGCCTTCCACCAGAGCCCGGGCCATTTAACCGACAACTGCCTCCATCTCCGCCACGCTATCCAGAATCTCATAGACAACAAAACTCTCCCCATGCCACCACAAAAGCCAAACACCGTCTCAAACCCGCTCCCGAAACACTCTAACACCCGCGCCAACCATATCTCCATAGACCATCCCTTTAACCCGAGCCTCTACATCCTCCCTACCACCCAACCCAAAACCAATTGTCGAGTTGCCGACCGAGGATATCGTCTGTGCCCTTGAATCTGCGGATTGGGATTTCCAAAGAAGGTGGGAAGAGTTGGCGAGTGATTTCCTTGCAGTGGAAAACCGGGCTATCATAACTGGAGTATGGCCCGTGGCACTCGATGCTCACCAAGTTGAAGAATTGGAACATGGCAATTGGAGGCAAGAATTCAAAGAAGTGATGACCGACCCGTTGGATGGGTACTCCCTATTTGCTCTGTTCTTGGAGCCGGAACCAATTGAAGAAGAGGATGAATGGGCATGGGAGCCCGAACCCAACAGGTGGCACTGGATTGATGATTCTGACCCTTTAGATGAAACGTCATTGGCATACCTCTTTCAAGAAGAGGAAGAACGGGAAGAAATGGACCTCATGAACCCCCGCATGTTTTCGGGGCTCACTGTCAGCGCCATTATCAATATCACTAGAGGCTCCGACACCCTCAACCATGCCATAGATCATGCCTTCATCCCATAAGAGTACATTATTGAGGAGTTCTTCCCCCGGCCCGTAGTTGAAATCCCCAATGAGCCCACTATCTGTGTACTGGACCCTGAAGATCTGTGGGGAAAATCTGAATTGGTGAATGTGTGGATTGATGGCGAGGAACTGACCGTCAATAGGGCCATGATAGATGAAGGCTCTCTACAGATTAGCAACAGCAGCAACAACAACAGCAACAGCAACGTCAACTTCTAGAGTTCCCTAGAGGAAGGAAATATGTGGCACGCTCTGGAGATGGAAACCCTCAACGAAACCTTGGAGAAAACGGCACTTGACAAAGGAAAACGTAAGGCTGACCCTTGCGACACTAACTTTTCCAACTTTTGGGAGGGTACTTGGTGGGAGCCCATTCCCAAAACAGTTAGCAATCTTACCAGGAGTGGAAGAGTCTACCAACCTACCAACCTCCAGCAGGGAAGCTCGTCCCGAGCCCCTCCACCGCGGCAGAACAATCCTGTCAACTCGGCAAGCCCGAACACCTCTCAAGCTCCACAAAACAACCCTCCTAACTCCACAAACCCGCCACCTCAATCTAACCCACCTGTCCATCTCAACCCTTTCATGAGTTCAAACCCTGACGCCTCCCAACAACAAAACCTAGCTGCCATCACTGACCCTATTATCCGACAACTCCAAGAAACCCCTGCTCGTATGTCTATGTGGGGAGTGTTAGCTGCATCCCGCGAGCACCGCCGTAGGCTCGTAAACACCCTCTCCAGACTCGAGGTCCCCTCTGATATAGCCCCGGAAGCTCTCATTGCCCTTATAACCCCGAACCTCGCCCAGCACACCCTGTCGTTCACAGAAAAGGACCTCCCGCCGGAGGGAGCTGACCATAACAAGCCACTATACGTGACGATGAAGTGTCTCGAAAAATGGGTCCCTGCAATTCTCATCGACAATGGTTTAGCCATCAACGTGTGCCCACTTCGCACCGCTTATTGCCTGGGCCTCAAGAACAAGGACTTTGTACCGTCGAATCAGGGTGTCCGCGCCTATGATAATACGCGCCGCGATGTTTTGGGGACCGTCAACTTGGAACTTGCAACGGGAAAGTTCAAAACCACCATCGGATTCTGCGTACTCGACATACCTGCTTCGTTCAACCTCCTGCTGGGGAGGCCATGGCTGCACAGGTCGGACGTCATGGGTGTGCCCTCAATGTTGCATCAGAAACTCATTCTGGGTTTAGATTCTGGAACCCTCATCATCCATGGAGACTCAGGCATCCGTCCACATTCTGAGGACAACTCCCCACTGCTAGAGATTATGCATGGAGAGGAAGATATTGCCATGGGGGGCTTTGCGGTTATGACTTTGAAAGTGTGCACCATTCGGGCCGAGGACGGTTTCTTGGTGAGCTCTGCAGCATTGGAAATTATGAAAAGAATGAAATATCTACCAGGCATGGGTTTGGGACTTTATGGTGAAGGAGTCCCGGAGTTCCCTGATTTCCCTGGAAGTAACGAGCGCTTTGGTCTAGGATATGAGGCCAAGAATAGCGATCCAGCAAAGAGGTGGCGCAACCGCGCCCGGGCTCATGCAGCCGGGGTTAAGCTGAAAGTGAAAGAGGCATTGTACCAAGGAGAACCCGAGCCCTTTGTGGATCTTGAAACAAAAATGAAGTATCCGGGGTTTAAAATCTTTGCCAACGACACTTGGGAAGAGGATGAAGTAGTGACCAAGGTGGAAGAGGTATCTGAGGCACTCGACTGGCTGGAGGCTTTTGGTTTGGGCAGTCTCCAACTCCTGTTTGAGGGCGAAGATCCGGAGGGTATGGTCGAAGACGCTACTGTGCTTGTGCTTGGAGAGGAAGAGGAGGTTGAAGATCCTTCCAAACTCATCGTGGAGGCTGTAGGCGTTTATGATAATTGCACTTTCATACCACATGTAACTCGCACTCACAGCACCTACACTGAGTCTGAGTCCGGGTCCGACACTGGCTCGTCATCTAGCACAGAGTCGGAGTTTGTGCCTATTGGCCCTCCACAGCGTAGCTTTTACTTTGAGTTTGAGTCAACCGCTGTATTTCCCCCTTCTGAGGAGGCTGCTAATGAAATGAATGACGCTTTCGTTTACTTGCCGATTTTTGAAATAAATTGTTTAGATCCCGACGATGAAGGAATAGATCTCGATGGGGACGTCCCCAAGGAGATCCGTTCCCTCATCGATCGCGAAAATGAAAGGCATGCTCAGCCTTTAAAAGAAGAAATAATCTCAATAAATTTGGGTGATGAGGAGAACCCTCGATTGGTTCAGGTCGGTTCCGGGCTGTCCCCCGATGAGCTTCAAGAGCTCACAGATTTACTAAAAGAATTCAAAGAAGTTTTCGCTTGGTCTCACGCGGACATGCCCGGAATCGACCCAGAGATTGTCGAGCACAGGATCCCTCTCTTCCCCGACGCAAAACCCGTTAAGCAGAAACTGAGAAAAATGCGGCCCGATTGGGTGCTTAAGATAAAAAAACTCACAAAGCAAATTGACGCCGGTTTTCTAATCGAACGGAGTACCCCACTTGGGTCGCAAACATCGTTCCTGTCCCCAAAAAGGATGGAAAAATCAGGGTGTGTGTCGATTTCAGAGATCTGAACAAAGCAAGCCCTAAGGACGATTTCCCATTGCCGCATATAGACATACTTGTTGATAACACTGCAAGGCATGCTCTACTATCCTTCATGGATGGTTTCTCAGGGTACAATCAGATTCTCCTAGCTCCGGAAGACAGGGAAAAGACAACATTCATCACCGAGTGGGGGACATACTGTTATCGGGTTATGCCATTTGGGTTGAAAAACGCCGGTCCTACATATCAAAGGGGTGCCACGACACTGCTCCACGACATGATTCATAAGGAGGTCAAAGTATACGTCGATGACATGATAGTGAAAGGAAAGGAGCAGAAAGACCATCTCCCAGCATTGAGGAAGTTCTTGGAAAGGATTCAGAAATACAAGATGCATCTCAACCCGCAGAAATGCACGTTCGGAGTCACGGCCGGAAAGATGCTTGGATTCATGATCACAACCAGGGGGATTGAGGTGGATCCTTCTAAGATCAAAGCCATTCTTGAGATGGAGCCACCTCGATCCGAGAAAGAAGTCCGGTGCTTCTTGGGGAAAATTCAGTTCATCAGTCGGTTCATCGCCAAGTTGACCTTGACCTATGAACCACTCTTTCGACTACTTAAGAAAGACGTGAAATTCGAATGGAATGACAAGTGTCAGAAAGCTTTCGAAGCAGTGCGGACTTATCTCCAGAATCCTCCAATCTTGATGCCGCCTATCCCGGGAAAACCTTTGATCCTATACTTGTCCGTCACGCCCTCGTCAATGGGGTGCATGTTGGCACAAGAAGGAGAAGATGGGGTTGAAAGGGCAATCTACTACTTGAGCAAGAAGATGGTGGGAAGCGAAGAACGGTACACTTCATTGGAAAAGACGTGCTGGGCACTGATATGGGCCACAAAGAAATTGAGACACTACATGCTGGCTTACTCGGTGATACTGATTTCTCGGATGGACCCTCTCAAATATCTATTCGAGAAGCCAGCACGTACCGGTAAATTAGCACGTTGGTTGCTCTTATTGGCTGAGTTCGAAATCAAGTATGTCACTCGCAAGTCAGTGAAAGGAAGAGCGGTGGCAGAGTTCTTAGCGGATCGTCCAATTGAGGGCCCAGAACACACTGAATTTCAATTTCCCGACGAAGATGTAATGTCAGCAGTTGACAAAACATGGACATTGTACTTCGATGGAGCCGCTAATCAGAAGGGCTTTGGGATTGGCATACTGGTAGTCTCGCCTGAGGGGTCGCACATTCCCCTCGCTTTCAAGCTAAACTTCGAAGTCACGAACAACGAGGCAAAGTACGAAGCCTGTATTGTGGGAATGGAAGCTGCATTGGAGATTGGAGTCAAGGTACTGGAAGTTGTCGGAGATTCCAACTTGGTCGTATCGCAAGCAAATGGAGAATGGAAAGTCAGGGATGAGAAGATGAAGCCGTATCATCAGTAACTCGACGAGCTTATCCCGAACTTTCAAAAGGTGACCTTCACGCACGTACCGAGGATGAAGAATCGCTTCGCGGACGCACTGGCTACTTTAGCATCCATGCTGGAACTTCCAACCGGGGTAAAGCTAAGACCTGTCATGATTGAACAGAGGGGGAAACACGTGTACGACTATGTCATGAACATCGACGAACCAGATGATGGCCTCCCTTGGTTCCATGATATTTGGAATCTCGTCGAGAAGGGGGAATTTCCTGCGGATTCAACGAAGAAGGATCAGATCGCCTTGCAACGGCTCGCATCTCAATACATCATCTGCGGTGGAAAATTGTACCGACGATCTCCGTGCGGGGTTCATAAGTTGTGTGTTCATGACGACGAGTCGAGAGCAGTAATGGAAGAGGTGCATGAAGGTGTTTGTGGACCCCACATGAACGGAATGATGCTAGCAAAGAAGGTTCTGAGGTTGGGATACTATTGGTCAACCATGGAAACAGATTGCATCGAGTATGTGCACCGATGTCATAAGTGCCAGACTCATGCCAATCTTATCCATGTCCCGCCCTCGGAATTACACTCAATGGCGACACCATGGCCATTCTCCGCCTGGGGCATCGATGTTATTGGAAAGATCAATCCCGCGGCTTCCAATGGTCACAGATTCATTCTGGTAGCAGTGGATTACTTCACCAAGTGGGTCGAGGCAGCCTCGTATAAGACATTGACGGCCGTTCAAGTGGCTCATTTTATCAGGCAAAACATCATTTATCGGTATGGAGTCCCTCAAGCCTTCGTGTCTGATAATGGCGTTCACTTCAAGGGAAAGGCTTTGGAACTCTTCGACGAGTTCAAGATTCAAGTGCATCATTCAACCACCTATCGGCCACAAACAAATGGGGCAGTTGAGGCAGCGAATAAGACAATCAAGACGATTCTCTAAAGGACTACTCAGTCAGCTAGGAATTGGCTTGAACAATTACCACTAGCTTTGTGGGGATACCGGACGTCTATTCGTACACCGACGGGGGCAACACCCTATTCTTTGGTGTACGGTATGGAAGCCGTTCTCCCTATCGAGCTAGAAGTTCCATCGCTGAGGGTCATGGCTGAGAGCGGAGTGAACGAGGCCGAATGGATCAGCGGGAGATTCAAAGAGCTCATGTTATTCGACGAAAGGAGGCTACGGGCATTGTACCACATTCAGGGTTATCAGCGAAGGATCGCCCGGGCATTCAACAAGAAAGTGAAGTCGAGGGACCTGCAAGAGGGGGACATGGTAGTCAAGGAAATTCGTGCGCCGGTGTTTGATCTACGCGAAAAGTTCCGACCTAAATGGGCAGGGCCGTACATCATCAAGACCATTCTCTCCGGAGGAGCGGCCTCAATCATCGACCTCGACGGCAACGAATTCTCAAATCTTGTCAATTTGGATCAGCTTAAGCGGTATTACCCCTGAGAGAGCTCGCTGGGCCGAAAACCGCAAGGGCGGGCGGTCCCAGGCAAAAATTAGAGCAAGCCTGCTAGGTCGAAAACCCGAAAGGGCGGCTTAGGTAAAAGTTAAGGCAAAAGTCGGAAGAGAGCTCGCTAGGCCGAAAACCCGAAAGGGCGGCTCTAGGCAAAATTTAGAGCGCAAAAGGAGAGCGTTAATACCCGAGCGAACCCTAGCCCGAACTACGTATGGGCCTTATTCCCTTTTTGCAAGGGATACGTAGGCAATCTCACACTGAGGTTCGGTCCTATATCTCAAAAATCAAAATCCAAATTGACGAATCAGAACGTTTTCTCAAAAGGCGCATGCGTTTAACCAACCAAAAGGGGGAAACCCTTAATCAGCCAATTTTATTCAGATTATCTCTTTATTACAAGTTGAGCATGAAAACGAAAAACACACATTTTAACACACTCCTTTTATTTCAAAAACGGCAAAGTAAGCGGTCAACCCATCCTTGCTTCCACATCTCTCCTCAGCCATTTGCGATACCTTCCGGTTGTAGCGATAGAGAAAAGTGGATCACTTGGCTCAGTCCTGCGAGCCTCCCACGATCGAACATAACTCCGAAGGCCCGGAATGGTGAAGGGAGGGAGACGAAGCACTTCAGAACCCGGCAGCGGCACTTCTTGATTAAGTCCAAACTGACGGAGGATGCGGAAGGATGAATAGAAGGAGAAGCCGGTCAAGCCAGCCACAAGCACATGCGTCGAACCCATGTTACCAGCAGTCATGGTAGGGAGCCTCAGCCAATGGCACCGCCAAACGATGTCATCTTCCTCGGCAGAAGCAAAGAAATCAGCCCAGTCATCCTCGTTACTGTATGTCGCTAGAAAGGGACGGTTCCATCCACTTGCACGATACCACCAATCATTGGCTGGAGGTGTCAGCAGGCTCAACTTGTCACAAAGCCACATCTACCCAAAGAGAGAGAAAACAAGTAAGGAGCCAGATAAAGCCTAAGCCGAGTGTTGAGGTAAAATGAATGAGAGAAATAGAAAAAGGAGAGCCGAGTGAGGTCCCTAACCTGCAGCAACAGCGGGCTACCACCGAAGACCCATGTGCGACCAGCATGGACAGCGTCTAACCCCATCAAGGTCTCGGCAAGGATCAAGGGTGCAACATCCTTGCGAGCCTCAATCTGGGAAGCAACACCCACCAATAAGGAACTGGGCTGACCAACGGACGGAACCAACAGAAAAGCCGCCAAGAGACAAATGCAGCAGGCCGTCATTCGTCGACCTTGGTATTCGAAGTCTGTCAAGTCCCCGGGTGGACTGAATCTCTCGTACAGTTGCACGATGTTGATGGCATTGCCCCGAGTGAGAAACTCAGCGACATTTACACTGACACCTAGATTGGCTTTCAGAATGTTCTTCATACTCTCCCTAAGCATTGGGACAATGGGTTCTGTGGAGTCGTGACTTCCAAGGTAAGCATGGAATTCCTCGACGGTTGGGCATAGCTCTTGAGAACCAAAGCGAAAGACGTGCACTTCGGAATCCCAAAAGCGCGCCGCCGCATGTAGCAAGACAGGACGGATTGCGATCTCCCGAAGATGCCTAAAGCGTAAAGTCGGTGTCCTCAGAAGTTCAGCCAGTCGATGCCTTCGAGGCTGTCCAACCAAGGACGGAGCAAGGCTTGGTTTAGCAAGGCCATGAGGGGAATGGTTTTTGGAAGGAAAAAGGGTTTTTGGGAGGAGAAGAATGGAATGAGGTGTGAATGAATGGCCAAGACAGGAGCTCTCTATTTATAGAGGTCTGGAGAATGCAATGCCTCTCACTAGCCTTGGAACTCTTCAAGCTCAACATTTTCAAGACAATTTCAAAATTTCAAACTTTGGAAATTTGAAAAAAATGTTGGAAAAGCCCAAGTCTTGCTTTGGGAAGTTGTTTCTGCTGGGAAACAGATGGTGCAGAGTTACAAGACGTCTTGGAAGTGTGCATGCAGAGCAAAAGGGCATGGGAACAGCTGGTGAGTGGCATTGGGAAGCAACACTGGCCTGCCAATGACAGCAGTCCCGAGCGCTCGGGAGAGATGTCCCAAGAGCTCGAGACCTCTCCCAAGCGCTCGAGAGTGCTGCTGTTTTCTGCAGTTTCTGATTCTCGACATTCCAGCCTCAGTTCAATGCCGCAAATACATTCAACTCAAATCAGAAGGTTCTCAACATATTCCTAGGGGATATAGCGGTTTCCGTTACGTGTTTTCTTGCATATTTGTTCTTGTCCTGTGAAAAATACTAAAATTCCCAAGGCTTTCATCCCTCGAGTACGTCAAATACCACGTTAAGCGTGTTTTATTGAACCCAACGATATGTATAAGTCGCAATGTGCATTACTGACTGTGTGGCGTGATCGTGAACGCATTAACATTCTTGATTCAATTTCCTTTTCTCATTCAAAAGGCCCGAGATCATCGTTTTCAAGTGTATGTGTGTGTCAATCCTCGCATCAAGGGTATTTCGGTAATTCGAGCGGTCCTCGCAGGTCACGGCGATCACCGTCAACTGTGCAATGCGCTTGTTTACGATCAAAAGCCCTTAAATCTAAATTTCATGGTCGATCGCGCAAAAATTGGCAGTTGTGTGTCGATGTCAGATTTTCTTTCCTACTTTGAGAGTATCGGTTGAAATTCGCGTGCTCTTTACTTTTCTTTCAGGCTAGACGAACATATTTCATAAAATACAATTCTTAAAGGGAGTGCAAAACGAATACAAAAGAATGAAGTGCGGAGCTTTCATAAACAAATACAGTATTTACAATGAGTAAGGAAGGAAGTACAAAAGCTGGGGCAAACACACGCCCAATCCTGACTACCGGGGCATGCAAACCTGAACAAAATCAAGGCACGCAGGCCTAGAAGCTACAACTACCTCGGCACACAGGTCTATGTACGAGTAAGCTAGCAAAGCAAAAACCTAAGACTCAGACACGACGAGTCCTCCTTCGCTGGTGGCCCTCGGGCTCTGTGCTGTCACTCTCGTCGCCGTCATCACCGTCATCGTCACTTGGGGAGCCAGGAGCAGTCTCTGAATCTGTCATCCATAAAACACGAGACTCAGAAGACTCCTATGACCCCTCCACCTCCTCCGACTCCTCCACATGAGCGAGTCTCTGCTGGGACACCGCCCTACGGGCTACCTCGAACTGTCCAGCCTCTGCAGCGGGCCGCGACACTCTCTGTGTCCCTCGTCCCCGTTTGCTAGCAGAAGCTGGAGAGCTCGCGATAGCCTGAGGTCGTGCCTTGGCTGAACATCGTGGCTGCACCTGCATATCACAAGCATGCGATCATTTTTATACATTCAATTGATTCATTGAGGTACTATATGTGCGGGCACTCTTCCTTCCATAAATTTGGCACCGTCCTAAGGGACACCCCTCCAGTTTCTCCGCCGCCATAAATTTGGCACCGTCCTAAGGGACACCACTCCAGTTTCTCCGCCGCCATAAATTTGGCACCGTCCTAAGGGACACCCCTCCCAGTTTCTCCGCCGCCATAAATTTGGCACCGTCCTAAGGGACACCCCTCCAGTTCTCCGCCGCCATAAATTTGGCACCGTCCTAAGGGACACCCCCCAGTTTCTCCGCCGCCATAAATTTGGCACCATCCTAAGGGACACCCCTCCAGTTTCTCCGCCGCCATAAATTTGGCACCGTCCTAAGGGACACCCCCCAGTTTCTCCGCACCGTCCTAAGGGACACCCCACCAGTTTCTCCGCCGCCATAAATTTGGCACCGTCCTAAGGGACACCCCCCCAGTTTCTCCGTCGCCATAAATTTGGCACCTACCTAAGGGACACCCCTCTAGTTTCTCCGTTGCCATAAATTTGGCACCGTCCTAAGGGACACCCCTCCAGTTTCTCCGCTGCCATAAATTTGGCACCGTCCTAAGGGACACCCCTCCAGTTTCTCCACCGCCATAAATTTGGCACCGTCCTAAGGGACACCCCCCAATTTCTCCGCACCGTCCTAAGGGACACCTCCCAGTTTCTCCGCCGCCATAAATTTGGCACCGTCCTAAGGGACACCCCTCCAGTTTCTCCGCTGCCATAAATTTGGCACTGTCCTAAGGCAGTTTCTCCGCCGCCATAAATTTGGCACCGTCCTAAGGGACACCCCCCAGTTTCTTCGCACCGTCCTAAGGGACACCTCCCAGTTTCTCCGCCGCCATAAATTTCGCACCGTCCTAAGGGACACCCCTCCAGTTTCTCCGCCGCCATAAATTTGGCACCATCCTAAAGGACACCCCCCAGTTTCTCCGCCGCCATAAATTTGGCACTGTCCTATGGGACACCCCTCCAGTTTCTCCGCTGCCATAAATTTGGCACCGTCCTAAGGGACACCCCTCCAGTTTCTCCGCTGCCATAAATTTGGCACCGTCCTAAAGGACACCCCTCCAGTTTCTCCGCCGCCATAAATTTGGCACTGTCCTAAGGGACACCCCCCAGTTTCTCCGCACCGTCCTAAGGGACACCTCCCAGTTTCTCCACCGCCATAAATTTGGCACCGTCCTAAGGGACACCCCTCCAGTTTCTCTGTAACGACCCGGATTTTTGGGAAATAAAAATTTCATTAAAAATTTGAATTTTATTTGATTACTTGGATTCCATTTAAAATTCCTTTCTAATATCCAAAAATCCGTCGTTACGAAATTCTAGTCTTATAAATATAGTTTTCTTCATATAGATTTTCTAGTCATTTCCCCAAGGACAAGTACGCTTGTAAAAGCACTTGTATATTTCCCCTAGTAATCCGTCATAATTAGATTTATTCGATTCAAAACCTAATTTCATTTCGCCATGCGATTTAGTCATTTCCTAAAGACAAGTGAGTTAGTAAACCCTAAGGTATCCTATTTAGCAAACCTAGCTAGATTCTAACTAATCGTTAGGGAAGCCTAATCGAACCTTTAATCTTCATGAACCATTTGAACCCTAAGCAAACCTTTTGACCAAAGTCAACCTTTGATCTATTACCCATTGGACGATAAATACTAGAATAATCTTTATCCATTGGACCATAGGTTTCCACCGAGGATATTGTGACTAGATTACTAGGTACACTTTATATGATTATATATTACTTACCATCTTTACCCATTGGATAATAAAAGTTAAGAGAATTGTTAACCATTGGACAATAGGTTAGTCTTTCTACCTAGTACAAGATCTATTCATTTAATTGGATTCACCATGAGTCATTGTACTAATATAGATAGATTATATAAGTATAGTACTTCCATCCTTTATCCTTTAGATAATAAAAGTTAGGAGAATTGTTACCCATTGGTCAATAGGCTAGTCTTCCTATCAAGTACAAGATCCATTAGTTTAATAGATTTGCCATGAGTCATTGTACTTATATCTATATATAGTACCTTCCATCTTAGACCATTGGTCAATAACTACAAGGGAAATGGATGACCTTTGGATAATAAAAGTTAGGGTAAAAATTGTTCATAGGATAATAAGTTAGTCTTTCTACCTAGTACTAAGACTTATTAGTTAATTACTTATTAGATATGACATATGGCTAAAAGAATAAAGAAATAGATATGATATCTAGCCCTAGGATTCTCTTTGTACTATAATATTATATTATACTAGGACATGTGTCAAAATTAGACTAGTTTAGAATCTTGACTTGGAAGATCTAGTGAGGTCATGTAGTACTATGTATACTTGGTCAATACATCTATATATACTTTGCTTCTTTAACCATTAGTCAATAATGTTAGTAATTTATTTTAATCAACGGGTATCTGTAATCTTAACGTGGGGAGATTAATAAGTATTTAATATCATGGAGCTCGTAATATAATTGAGATAAGGACGGGAGTGCAATTATAATTCTATAGTGGGGTGAATTATAATTAGTGAAATAAGAAATAGAATCCTGGTGGGATCAGGTTTTCTTATTTACACTGGGAGCCCAGACTTATTACTCCTTAGGTCCCTATCGTAGCCCTATATATACACGTTATGCTCTCTAGGTCAGATTGGACGTTTTCACGTTTTCTATTATTCACGGAATAGTGGGAGGCTTAGAGAGAGCAAACAGATCACGAGAGAGTCCACACTCAGTTTGTGTTCTAGACGTGCAGGGAATACGATAGAAGATCGTAAGGTGCAGTCGAGCAGTATACGTGGCTTATAGCAAGACGTGCTATAACAAGTTCAACCAGCGTTCGTGTTCGCAGGGAGTTGAGGTAAAACCCTAATTCCGCCTTGTAGGGTTTTGCGGTTTTCTTATTGTTTAATTTGTACGCGTCATTACTGGTTTCTGGAAATCGTTTCCCAACAGTGGTATCAGAGCCGGCTGTAATCGTGCGTATGAATTAAACAGGCCATGTTGTCCGTAGATCGCATAGTATGAAACTGTGGTAATCGCTGTTTTGCAGGGTTTAGTTTTTACTAACGTCTGTTTTGCAGATAATCTTATCCCACTATTATGGTCATGCATGTATGTTTGTGTGATTGGATCCCACGTTTTTGTATACGTGGTTACTGCTTTTATATTTGGGTGCCACGATTATTTTTCGTGGTTGTAATATTAAAAGTAGTATGTGAACTCCGGCATGTGGGAGGCATAAGGTTTTTGTGTAATCTTTGTTTCTCCAGTTATATCATTATTTGATATGTAGAACTGTTGTAAGATTACAAGTCATGCAGTATGTGTTTTAGATCCAAATTATGTGAACTCTGTAAAGGAGGCATAGGATTGATGTATACTATCATGGTTTCTGTATGGTGGCCGAAGTTGCTGTTTGGAGGTCAAAAATCAATTCTTTGAATTCATTAGTGTTTGTAAACTAACCTATGACTAGACCAGCTCGACCCCCTTCGACCCCCTGTGCCAGCATCAACCTCTGACTTGGTGGGCAAGACGCGGCTGCAATCTTGGCTGTTTTTGGAAACAAGGATATTGACCATAATAGTTGGGATGCATATTTTAATATGTTTCCTTATTTATGTTTATGCATGTTTCCATGGGTGTTTGCATGTGTGATAGTTTTACCATATTGGACAACATGGTAATTTTTGGCTTTGACCTAGATCACGGTTTTTTGCAAACTCGAAAATTTTGATAACCCTCACAATTTGTTTTTAAATAACTAAGTGGGAGAGGGAGTTTATTTTTATAAATCCCACGGTCTCCATTACTAGTATGTAGATGATGTAATTAATTTTGTGTGATGGTTTTAGAACCTTCCCCCCCCCCCCACCCCATCGGGCAAAATTAATTATGGCCTCATCGGTACAAACTTCCTTAAATGGATAGGTCTATGATAATTGTTGTGTGAATTACTTCTCCATCTGAGGTAATTCATAACGGAACAATGGGTCATGGAGCTAGGTAATGGTATACACTTAGCTGTAAATAATAGTATCCTCACCATCTGAGTCACAATTATTATTTATAGGACCGAAGCTATATTGGCTATTTAAGTTTGCTTGGCACGGTATAGTGTCTGGATAGTAAAATTAAAAGGTTGTGCCTATCTACACGAATGATGAAGAGTAGATGACCTTCCCATCGAGGCATGTTCTTCACGGTGTGCAGGGTTGCCAATGTTTTTCTTTTAACATGTGGTTGACGGAACCAATATTAAAATGAAATTCTAGTTTTTATTGCCCTTCATAATTGTTGTTATGTTATTTGATTCTCAGATTCAAAAATGGGCTCTTTCAATCCACTTGCCATTATTCTCAAAGATAATAAACTTACTGGACCAAACTATGTTGATTGGAAAAGAAACTTGGATATTGTGTTAACTGCTGAGGGCCACAAATATGTGCTATCTACGGCGTGCCCTCCTATACCTGAAGAGAATGCCACAAAACAGGTAGCAAAACCTTATAAAGATTGGGTTAAGGCTGATGAGATGGCACGGTGTTATATTCTGGCTTCTATGTCGAATATATTGCAACATCAGCATCAAGCTATGGAAACTGCTTCCGATATGATGCTGAACCTCAGAGAAATGTTTGGGGATCAGAATCGGGCAGCAAGGCTAGTTGCTATGAAAGAATTGGTGAGCATCACCCATGTTGAAGGGACCCCGATTAGGGATCATGTTCTAAAGATGATAGGTCTTCTTAATGAACTAGAGATCCTTGGAGCTGAAATTGATGGGGAAACCCAGATCGATTTCGTTCTTAACTCACTACAGTCTGAGAGTTTTAAGCAGTTTCGCCTGACTTATTCTATGAACAAAATGCATTTATCTTTAGCGGAACTTCTTAAGGAACTCCAAGCAGCTGAGAGTCTTTTGGTTGTGAAGAAACCACCATCAGTGTTAGTGGCTGAGAAGGCTTCTAGTTCTATGTCGAAAGGCAAGAAGAAGCAGAACAAGTCTCAGAAAAAGGTTGTGGAGGCAGTTCATGCGCCTCAGGGTGGAGTGAAAAAGCCTGTGGGTAAGTGTTTTCACTGCAAGCAGAAAGGACACTGGAAGAAGGATTGTCCAGTTTTTCTCAATAAAGTGAACAAACAAGGTAAATCTTATTCACTAGTTGTTGAGTCATGTTTAGCGGTGTTATCTACCAGTACCTGGTGTGTAGATACGGGAGCCACTAATCATGTTTGCAATTCATTGCAGGGGTTCCAGGAAACCAGAAGACTCAGTGATGGGGAGATTTATTTACATATGGGAAATGCTACGAGAGTGGCAGCAGTTGCAGTAGGAAATGTCTTTTTAAATTTTAATAGTAATAGGAATTTAATTTTGAGAGATTGTCTTTATGTTCCTACTATTAGAAGAAACTTGGTTTCAGTTTCTAAGTTAATTAAGGATGGATATTTGGTTTATTTTAGTGACTCTGTGGTTATTAAGTTAAATAAACGTTTTATCTGTTCTGGTTCATTGATGGATGATCTCTACATTATTAATCCTATGTTTCCTACAGTGCAATTGCATGAATTGAATAACACTAATAATTTACCATGTAAGAGAAAAGACCCTTCTAAATTGAATCAAACGTATCTTTGGCACTTACGTCTTGGTCATATTAATCTGAATAGGATTTCTAGACTGGTTAGAGATGGACCTTTAGGTTCATTAGAAGTTAAGGAACTTCCAGTCTGTGAATCCTGTTTGGAAGGTAAGATGACCAAAAGACCTTTTTCAGCAAAAGGATTTAGAGCCAAAGAGCCGTTGGAATTGGTTCACTCTGATTTGTGTGGGCCTATGAATATCCAAGCTAGAGGTGGTTTTGAGTATTTTGTCACTTTTATTGATGATTACTCAAGGTATGGATACATTTATTTGATGCACCGTAAGTCCGAATGCTTTGAGAAATTCAAGGAGTATAGGGCAGAAACGGAAAAGCATCTAGGTAAATGTCTCAAGACACTGCGATCTGATCGTGGTGGCGAATACCTCTTGGGAGAGTTTAGGGACTACTTGTTAGCTGAAGGGATTTCATCTCAGTTGTCAGCTCCAGGTATGCCACAACAAAATGGTGTAGCAGAGAGAAGGAATAGGACTCTTATGGATATGGTGAGATCGATGATGAGTTATTCAGATTTACCAATTTCGTTTTGGGGACATGCATTAGAAACAGCAGCGTACATTCTTAACTTGGTACCATCTAAGTCAGTACCATCTACACCCACAGAACTATGGACTAGGCGCAAACCTAGTCTGCAGCATGTTCGGATTTGGGGTAGTCCAGCACATGTGCTGAATGGGAACGCAGATAAATTGGAATCGAGGACAGAAGTTTACTTGTTTGTGGGGTACCCTAGAGGAACGAAAGGTGGACTGTTATAGTCCTACGGATAAAAAGGTCATTGTTAGCACTAATGCCAGGTTCTTAGAAGAGGACTATGTGATAGACCACAAACCCAGAAGTAAAATTGTTCTAGAGGAATTGAGAGGAGAAAGACCAGCACAAACTTCTAAACCACTAATAGTGCAGAAGGAAACGCCACAAGAGACATCTGTAGAGGCACCTATTGATACACTGGTACCTCGACATAGTGGGAGGGTTATTGTTCCACCCAGTCGGTATACGTTGTTGGGAGAGTCTTTTGAAATAATCCCTGATGATCAACATGCCGAACCCTGTAACTACAATGAGGCACTTCAAGATAAAGATGTGGAACTTTGGCAAAAGGCTATGAAATCAGAGATGGAGTCTATGTACTCTAATGAGGTCTGGGATCTTATAGAACCACCTAAAGGGATTAAACCCATTGGATGCAAGTGGATCTACAAGAAGAAGAGAGGGGCGGACGGGAAGGTGCATACCTTCAAAGCTAGGCTTGTTGCGAAAGGGTATACTCAGAAAGAAGGGATCGACTATGAGGAAACTTTTTCGCCAGTAGCCATGCTTAAGTCCATCAGGATTCTCTTATCCATTGCGGCTCATCTCGATTACGAGATTTGGCAAATGGATGTCAAGATCGCGTTCCTTAATGGAAATCTGGATGATTGTATCTATATGGTGCAACCAGAAGGATTCATAGCAAAAGGTCAAGAGCACATGTTGTGCAAGCTCAAGAAGTCCATTTATGGGCTTAAGCAAGCATCTAGATCTTGGAACATCCGTTTTGATCAAGCAATCAAGTCTTTTGGTTTTGATCAATGTCTGGATGAGTCATGTGTGTACAAGAAGCGCAACGGAAAAGCTGTGGTGTTTCTAGTACTATATGTCGATGATATCCTGCTCATCGGAAATGATGTGGGAGTGTTGTCTTCAGTGAAAGTGTGGTTATCCGGCCAATTCGAAATGAAGGACTTGGGAGAAGCCGGTCACATCCTAAGGATTAAGATTATACGAGATCGCAAGAATAGGATGTTGGGCTTATCACAAGCTACTTATATCGATGCCATTCTTGCCCGTTTTAGCATGCAAGATTCCAAGAAAGGGTTCCTCCCTTTTAGACATGGAATCTACCTTTCCAAGGATTAGTGTCCTAAAACATCTAAGGAGATGGAGAAAATGAAGGCAGTTCCTTATGCCTCGGCAATAGGAAGCCTTATGTATGCTATGTTGTGTACTAGACCTGATATTTGCTTTGCCGTTGGCATGGTTAGCAGATTTCAGTCTAATCCAGGGCAAGAACATTGGACTGCAGTGAAACATATACTCAAGTATTTGAAAATAACTAGAGATCATATGTTGGTGTTCCAGTCAGATAGTCTGGTACCTCATGGGTACACAGACTCAGACTTTATGTCAGATAGGGATTCCAGAAAGTCTACCTCGGGATATGTGTTTACCTTGGGAGGTGGAGCCATAAGTTGGAGGAGTGTCAAACAATCTTGCATTGCTGATTTTACCATGGAGGCAGCGTATGTGGCAGCTTCTGAAGCAGCCAAGGAGGCCGTTTGGCTCCGAAACTTTTTGTTGGATCTGGATGTTGTCCCTTCAGTGCAATCAGCCATTACATTCTATTGTGACAATAGTGGTGCAATTGCTAATTCGAAAGAGCCAAGGACTCACAAGAAGGGCAAACACATCGAGCGTAAGTGCAATCAGCCATTACATTCTATTGTGACAATAGTGGTGCAGTTGCTAATTCGAAAGAGCCAAGGACTCACAAGAAGGGCAAACACATCGAGCGTAAGTATCATCTGATTCGAGAGATCGTACAGAGAGGTGAAGTTACTGTAACCAAGATTGCATCAGCAAACAACCTGGCAGATCCTTTTACGAAAAGTTTATCGGCTAAGACTTTTGATAGTCACGTAGAAGGAATGGGAGTGAGATGCGTGGCAGTATGACTTTGAATCTTAGTGGGAGTTTGTTAGGAGATTATGTAAAAGCTATGTTTTTATATGATGGATTAATATTGTTATGTATTAATCAGTTTTATCCCTTTTTGATGAGAATCTTTTATGGGCAATGTTTGCATGATATTTTTGTATGTTGTGTATGTGTGTCTTTTATTCTACATAGTAGATAATCCAGTGTGTAGAGTACGGCTTACACACAGAAGATTGGATCATCGGTTCTTGTGGAATATAAGAGATAGTTCACAGTCTTAGATGGAATTTGACACACCATCGGTAGGACTGTAGTACAATATTTAGTAGTTTTATCTTGACTACAGGGAACGGTCTAGTTCTAACTCATTGTGCTAGTACACTTTGTGTGTATTGAACGGGACCGCTTTGAGGTAATTGTCTTTGTACTAACTTCATAAGACAATTGGAACCTCATGGTTATTATGAGTGCTTATGCTCTTAATCCAAAGATGATTATTAGAGGTATATGTTGTTGATTTTGATTCATTAAAGGGTGAGATCTTTTATACGATCGATAGTCTCGGTGAGTTGGGTCGCAACACTATGTATATGACAACTATTAATTGTTAATGGAATCCACGTCTCGATAGGGATTGATGATACTCCTTGAGTAAGCTTATAAGTTTCGATTATGTCAAACCCTGCAGGTGGATATTTGTATCCGACATATCGAATAAGTTAAGCGGATAGTCTCAAGTTAAGATGTTGATTAAGTGGGAGATTGTTAGTAATTTATTTTAATCAACGGGTATCTATAATCTTAACGTGGGGAGATTAATAAGTATTTAATATCATGGAGCTCGTAATATAATTGAGATAAGGACGGGAGTGCAATTATAATTCTGTAGTGGGGTGAATTATAATTAGTGAAATAAGAAATAGAATCCTGGTAGGATTAGGTTTTCTTATTTACACTGGGAGCCCAGACTTATTACTCCTTAGGTCCCTATCGTAGCCCTATATATACACGTTATGCTCTCTAGGTCAGATTGGACGTTTTCACGTTTTCTATTATTCACGGAATAGTGGGAGGCTTAGAGAGAGCAAACAGATCACGAGAGAGTCCACACTCAGTTCGTGTTCTAGACGTGCAGGGAATACGATAGAAGATCGTAAGGTGCAGTCGAGCAGTATACGTGGCTTATAGCAAGACGTGCTATAACAAGTTCAACCAGCGTTCGTGTTCGCAGGGAGTTGAGGTAAGACCCTAATTCCGCCTTGTAGGGTTTTGCGGTTTTCTTATTGTTTAATCTGTACGCGTCATTACTGGTTTTTGTGAATCGTTTCCCAACAAATAAAAGTTAGGAGAATTATTACCCATTGGATAATAGAGTTAATCTTTCAACAAGTACTAGGGTTTATAAAATAAAATCACTTCCTAGATTTCCCATGTACTTATATACTTAAGATATATATATATATGTGTGTGTGTGTGTGTGTGTGTACCTTATAATATATTGCCTAGGATTTTCTAAAGTATATGTTACTTTATTTCTTTATCCATCGGTTAATAAAAGTTAGGGGAATTTTGGTCCATTGGTCAATAAGGCCAAGTCAAGCCATAGTACTAGGTTTATTTTAGTTAATTACTTACTAGATATGATATGTACCTATTTACTTAAAGTATTAGATATGATTATGTCATTCTAAGATTTTAAAGTCTTAGAATATAGTTTATAAGTACATAGGTGGCATTTAGGCTTATTCTATTAGGAATTTTGACCTAAAAATCTAGGAGAAGATCACATAGTACCCTTGTCCTTTGTAGTTAGTCATCCTTTTAAATTCATAAACTAATCAAGAGACAGAGAGATAGGAGGAGAGAGAGAGAGAGAGAGGCCGAGAGAGATTGGAGGGAGAGAGAGAGAGATGGGCCGGATGGAGAGGGAGAGAGAGAGAGTGATGTGTGTGCTAGTGTACTTCCCCAAATCTAGTCAATCTCCTTGGACCATCTTCTTGCATCATCATGTACCACCAAAATCTACGGTTTTCTTGCAGTTGTACACCTAAGGACAACCATATCTAGATTTCTTACTCTTTCAAGTACTAGACAAGACTAGGAAGCCCTTAGAATCACCTACACTTGTCCTAGATTGGAAGAAAGAACAAGAAATATCTTTGTAATCTTTCCACCTATTGTACCATGGAGAGAGAGAGAGAGAGAGAGAGAGAGATTTCGGATGAGAGGGAGAGAGGGAGAGTGATGTGTACAATGAGCCTAGTCATGTCCTTTAAGCCATCATCCTACCTCACCAAAGGACAATCAAATCTAGTCAATTCTTTGTCCATTGGACAACAAATGTTAGGGGAAAGATTGTCCCTTGGATAATAGACCAACCTTGGCCTATAAATAGCAAGCCATTCAAGCCTTGAACTCACACCTTCACTTCTTGCTCCCACTTCTCTCTAGAAACTCAAGCATTGCTCCAACTTCTCTCTAGAAACTATTTCTGTTTTTCTAGGCAGCCTACTGCCCTTTGTAAATCCTCATTATTCTCCTGCTTATAATAGTTTTTAGAACCAACTTCCTCCGGGAAAGTTATAGAGCACTTCAAGAGCTTCAAGTTAGACCCAAGAACCACCCTAATCGGTCAAGAAACGACAAAGATATCGACATCCGAAGTTCAGCAAAAATTCGGATTTTCAGATTTCCAGACAGCTTACTGTCTCCCCCTTTATCACCATATTCCTCCTACCTAAGGTACTTTCTAGGATCAACTTCCTTCACGAAAGTTGTAGAGCACTTCTAGAGCTTCGATATCAACTCAAGAACGATCATATTCGGCCAAATATTGACCGAGTTACTGCCATCTAAAGTTCGGTCCAGATTCGAGAGTTTCACCGCCCGTAGGATTTCCAATTAGCTTATTCGGCCCCGACTAGTTTCGGATCAAGGTAGGATCTTCCTACACCTCCTACACTATAAGTATATGTAGATTTTAACTATGCTTTCTAAACTTGTAGACACCCCAATTTGGCCTAACGATTATTTCAAGTCCCACCTTGGGACCATCCCGATGATGAAATGGATACAGTGATTGCTGATTGCCTCCTTGAGAACCTTAGGACTTTCGGTAAGAACTTTGAGCCACTTAGAGGACCCAATTCAGAGCCATATAGCCTTTCAGACAGAAATACAGAAGCCTAAGAGAATCCATCTGTCGGCCGTGACATCGATCCCACAGCCCTAACATCATTTCCTCACCCGAGCAACCTGTTGCTAGCAAAATCTCCCTGAGAGATAAATCCCTTGGCCGCAAGATCTATCATTCGGCCGAGACATCAATTCCTCGGCCGTGATATCCTTTACTCGGCCGCCAGATCGACCTTTTCCCAAACTCTGGAACGTGTTCTGTCAGACGTTTGATCCGATTACACTACCTTCCCGATGCGTTCGGGCTACGCTCAGAGATTGTGACGAAGAGTTCGAATTGCACTGCAATTGCAATCGTGCCATTTGATTGGCCGGAGTGAGTCACCAATTGCCTATATAAAGGGCCTTCGGACTCCGAAAATATACACACGAAATTCATTAGAGTACACACTCTCTCAAGTCTCGAAACTCTGCACAAATACTCCCTCAAACCCACTCTTCAAAAGCCCTAACCTCCCGAAGGCAGCCGTCAATCCGGCGATCAAACCCCGAAGTTCAAACCCTAACCCTAGGGTTTTCAATCAAGCATTCAGTCAATCACAATCAAATCCAAAGCAATCAAGCAACTGAGGGATCAAGGTGGTGAGGCCCAACGGCCTCTGGTTTGTCTTATTTACTGTATTTCTGATTAACCGTAGTGTTTTGATCATCTGTTAATCTTTCTGTCTGGTGTGAGGAAGAACACCGACCGGGGCTTCGATCCCTCGGCCGGTACATCAAACCAGGAGGATCCCTCGGCCGTGACATCCATTCACCGGCCGCGGGATCCATCTCCCTGGGACAGTTTTGTTGCTTTCTTTGCTTTCTGAATGCATGCTTATTTATCGCACTGGCTCACTTTACTTACTGTTTAAAGGAATAAATAAACAGACTATGTGTTGGAATTAAACAAAGCATCTACACGTCTTATGTTGAATGATTATGGGCCAGTCTCACGACTGGGCAAAGAGGGGTGCCTAACACCTTCCCCTTATTGTACTTTTGGCTCCCGTATCCAAAATCTCTATCCATTTTCCCAGTTTTAATAAACTGGGTGGTGACTCTGTTTTGATGATAACCGCTATCATGTGGCGATGTTCCTAGCCATGGGAATGTCCATGATTTTGGTTTACGAAGCAAGTAACCAATCGAGCAAACAAACGTGATCAATCTGTATGGCGATGTCCCGTTTGGGAGGTGTCTACAGTTTTTGGCGACTCTGCTGGGGATGTGAGAGCCATAACCAAAAAGTTCAACATAAGACTAATACATGCCTTGTCTAATTCATTTATCATATGCATCGAGCGGGCAACCCGTTGAGTTCACCTGATATCCCGGCATGACACGGGCTATGTTGGGGGTTCCAGCAAACTCCACAGTCACTCGTACCTAGTGGTATATCAAAAAAGGAATCACCCAATCACCGCCTATGATGGGCTGGAGAGAGGATTGGTGTCCTTTGACAACGGAGCACCCTGAGACTACCAAAACCTTGCTTGTTCTAGAAAGCTATAGAACTTATCAAACTAAGACAGGAACCTACAGGCTAGGAATCTACTTGCATTTTACTTGCAAAAGTTCTTCCTCTCACCTTGTACCATTTATTGTTGTAATTAACTCTTTCTGTGCAGAACGGTTGGGATTTTCAACCCAAATCCTAACCCTACACAGCCCGAATACTGACTTCCAGGTATTCTACTTTTCAAGCAGGCACAATAGGTAAATCAAAGAAGCAACCACAGCCAACTTTGTACTCTTATAACACCCAAAGCTACGCCAAACAAAGGTCTCTGCAACCCTCCCGTCTATCGTCTTCATCTGACGAAACACCCTCACCACAACAATTCCAACCGCTTTCAGAAACTTCCCGGTCATCCCTACAACGGACTCCGTCATTTACTAAATCTCAAGTTTCGTCAAGCAACCCTTTACCTTCATGGCAGACGACGCCACTATTGCCGACCTCCAAGCTCAAATCACTGCACTACTAGCAGAAAAGGCAGCTAGAGATGCTGAGGATGAGGAAAAATCAATGGAAGACGAGAATCCTCATAAAGTAGTGTTGGCAGAAAGTCTTGAGTTGACCAAGCAAGTCAAGGAAATCAAACAAGCCTTGGCTCGTTCACAAGGGGACCAAATTCTGGATTTCGAGGGACTTTGCCTCTTCCCAGAATCCAAACTGCCTGAGAATTTCAAGATGCCCAACATTGAGAAGTTCAATGGAACTGGCAACCCTACCAGTCATGTTCGCCATGTTATCAACACCCTGAAGCCAATGGGCTTGAATGACGAGCTCATCGCCTAGTTGTTCCAGCGAACTCTCACCGGAAGTGCTCTCGACTGGTTCCTCACTTTGGAGTTTGTACATTATCAAACTTGGCCAGAAATTGCCAATGCTTTCGTCAAGCAATATGCGTACAACGTCCAAATCGAACTAACAACTCGAGACTTGGAAATGACCAAACAAGATTCCAATGAGGACTTTGCTATATTTGTTGCAAGATGGAGGGAAAAGGCTGCCAAGATGAAGAACCGCCCCTCCGAGGAAAACCAAGTGAGGATAGTTGTCAAAAATTTGCAACCCAAGTATCTCAGGCATATTTACACATAGTCACCAATTTCAAGCGCTTGCATGCCACTGGGTTGCAAATCGAAGATGGAATCAAATTAGGACTCATTGGGAAAGAAGAGGCCACTCCCCCAACTAAGAAAACCTTCTCTAGCCGTACATCCCACGCCTCCGTGAATGCCCTTGGCACATCCTTGTCTCAAGACCCTTTCCAAACTAGCCCATCCCGAAGCTCAAATCGACCCCGCCGCAACTTTGATCCTCTCTACATGACCTTGTCCCAAGCCTTGACCATTCTCAGCCATCAAGGGCATCTCAAACCTTTAAACAAACCACTTCCTCCGCCACCCTACGGTCCAAACCATGATCCAAACAAACAATGCGCCTACCACCAACACCCTGGGCACGAAACAGACAATTGCATGCGTCTTCGTCACGACATTCAAGACCTTATTGATAGTCGAGCCATAAAACCTCAAAAACCAATGGGCAAGCCAACCCACTCCCTACTCATAATGCTGAGCCACCACCTCAAAGTATCAATCTCATAAATCTACCTCACAACCCCACATATAATCCCAGCCAATACATTGTCCAAGACAACCAAACCAAACTTACCCTAACCTTCCCCGAAGAGGACGAGTGTTTCATGATGGAGGAGGAGGAGGATAATAACTCTGATCAGTCAGAAGTAATCGACGTTGATATGTCCGACATAAGTAGCAAAGATCAGGCAGAGGAGGAAAAGCTAAGGAAGTGGAAAGAACACTCCTGGGCAAAACACAATTTGGAGGATCCAGATATTCCATTTGTAGAAGATGACGAATGGCTTCGTATCTAGTTTGAGAATAGGAAGAAGGAAAAAGAAAGGGTCATCATGATGAGAAGGCACGCTCGCTTCGAGCCTGCCCAAATAGTGGTACGCATCAACCGTCCCAAAATTCCAACACCGCCCATTATTTGGGAGACAATCAATCTCATAGAAAAGGTAGAGGAGTTTCAAATGCAACCATGGGTCAACCCTTACGACGAGTGTGACTATAGTCAATGGATAGAGGAAAGAGAAGATCTGGATTTCATATGCACAGAACCCTATAAAACAGGGGAAAGCGACTTTGATGAAATGGAAGAAGAGTACAATGATCTGCTCGATGAAACCTCCTTAGCATCATTATTCAATCAGGAGGAAATAGCTGATGACCACACAATCAATGAGGAAAGGGAGATTCAAACTGACACATCCATCTGGGGATTGCTCATGGCTCAAGGAAGTAGCCATCGTATGAACTTCAAAGATGAACCCAATTCAAAGGCTCTGTTTGGCAAGGAAGAGGGTGGGAAAGAGTACAAAGTTGCAAAAGACAAGGGAAATGACCCCGACATGCTGCAGTAGCTGAGAAGTCACAACATGGCAAAAAAAAAGCAACATTGTTTTTGCTTTAAACAAACTAGAACGAATTTTGGGCCCCTGTTTGGGCATTTTATTTCCGCTAAGAGAATTTCTTTTTCATCTTCCAGATTATGCTTATCTAAATCTAAATTACTAAATTGCAATTGCCATGCGCTATACTCTCATTGCCAAAACAAGGGAAGGATTCGAAGGGATCAAAATCTTTGTGTCCTCGACAAAAAGGGAAGGAAAGGATGAACTCTAAATTGCTTAAGAAACTAGGTTTTTTGTCAGAACTTAGAAGAAAGACACTATCTCCGTGAGAACACTTAGGGTTAGCTTGCCCATTGTGAAAGTACAAACGCAACAAGGAGATTCATAAAAACATCTCCATCAGATTCCTCTCCAAAACACTAAAACCCTCTTGAGAGAAAAATGCTCGTTGGGCAATCTATACACCCAAGCAAAAGTAAGAGCAGAGCCAGCTAGGACAAGGAAAAAGCGAAAAACGCAGCCTAGGCAAAAGTTAAGGCATTTGAAGGAAAACTCGCTAGGGACTCAACCTCTATCAGGTAACCTAGGCAAAACATAGAGCATGAGAAAGAAAAACCAAGAGTGAAAACCCAACCCCCAAAGGTGGTGATCTTGGAACTACGTAAAAGGCCTGATTCCCTGATTGGGATACGTAGGCAATCTCGCATCGAGATGCGGCCCAAACATTTTGAGAGAGGAAAACATCAACAAGTTTGTACTCAATGATAGGCATAGCTAACCCTGCGTATTGAGCTCACAAAAGATGAGTATGCTTTTCTCAAAAAAATTGGCAGCAAACAATAGACACAAGAATTATAGTTCATCCCCTCTAACCCAAAAGTCATCAACACAATGAGTATGACACCTCAAAAACTCTTAAGTTTGGCAATCAGGCTGTGGAGCATGGCAAAAGCAAGAGACAAAAAATCAAAGACTAAGCATAGGAAGGAATGTGAAACAGGATGCCACTTGGCTAAAGCAAAACCTAGCTCCCTTGGGAAAATAGATGTAACGGCCGGATAATCAATATTTCGGCCGCAACAATGATCCTTCGGCCGAGTAATCGATTCTTCGGCCAAATGCTTTCACACAAATTACTGTCTATCAGCAAAAACTTGTTCAAAAAGCCATGTTCTGACTATCGCATGCAAACTCAAGACATCTAGGGGCATAAAAAGCATTTCTCAGACAAAAACTTGTTTACAAAACCATTGTTGTGGTTGCTTTCACTATACAAATATAGTTTCTGCCTATCTCCCACTAACTATGAATAGGAAAAAGAAAAAAGCCCTAAGAGCTAGGCGATCTCTGAGAAGAAGGCGAAGGCTGCTCACTGGTCCTCACATTCCCCCCACCAGCAGCCGGTACTCCCTCAGCCTCAAGCTGCAGCCAAAAAGGGATACAAACATTCAGACTCAAGAGATAATACACAGCAGATAAAGCTCATGAAGAAAATCGTACCTCAAGGATCCTACGGCGCTGTCTCTGAACCAGAACCTCTGTACTCTGATAGGCATGAAGCCATTCCTGCACTATCTCGGTAGGCACCTGTTAAACAGTCAAATATTACAAACATCTAAAGCAAGGGATACAATGCAAAGTGATGAAAGCTAACATGGAAAGCTAAAGATACCTGTGAAGCCCCGGCTGGCATAGTGTAAAGCTGGGTCGTGCAAGGAGTCAGCGTTAGGCGCTCCTCCTACCCATCATCTGAGTGGAAGGAGACAAACGAAGGAGCCCGTGGCCAAACAGGAGCAACGGGAGGAGCTGCAACAGAGGAGGTCAAGAAAAGACGGCAGTACTCCGTATAGTCACCTGCCTGGAGGAGTAAACCCACCCAATCTCTGATCCGAGCATTCTTCAGATCTTCCTTCGACATCAAAGAAGTGGACCTCATAGATACTGAAGGAGAAGGAGGAACAAGCTGAAGAGCCTCAACGCGTGACCGCCACTGACTAGCCACTCGATCGCCTAAGTACTAGGCTCAGCAAAATGGACCCTCGAGCAAGCAACGGGTCCGGTCCAGGACTCTACAACATGCAAGAGGGGCATCCTCTGGTACACCACCCCAAGGGTCAAACCGTACCTACAAAGCAAGGACAAATCAGCCCCAACACAAGAATATGGAAGTCTAAAGGATAAGAGGTACAAAGAAAAAGGTACCTGATCGACCGTCAGTCGGTCCAAAACTCGCCGCCACTCGGGAAGGCTCAAAACTGGTGACTGTGGCCTCCGTTGCCCCATCAACCATCGCTCGTAACGAGGTATGTAGTTCGCATCACCATGCCTAGTCTCAGGGGGAAACTGGAGAAGGTGCTCGAAAGCCTAGAGCTGAAAAGCAGGTTAACCAAAGCAAGTTCAGAACTAGAAAAAGCCAAAGTGAAAACAGAAGTACAAAGGAACGATACGTACCTCAAGCACTCGAAAGTGACCACAAAGAATGGGACTTTTGTCCCGCGAACAAGCTCCAAGACTGCCATACAAAGTGGCCAAAGCAGACGAGCCCTAGTCAAACTCCCGAATAGCTCCCAAGTGCTGCAGAGGAGCCAAAAACTGTGTGTGTACCGAACCATCCTTGTTGGCAAACAACGTTTGCCCAAGGAGGTAAAGAAGGAAGGCCCACGTCAATTGCTTGGCACTCACCTGGGTCAGAATGTCAGCCACCATAAAAGTCTTGCTTAGCCAAGCAAGATCGATATGACCCCGGGAACGAACAGGGGGCATCTTGCCCAGAAACCACCTCAAAGCACCCTCTCACTCCCAAAGCCGGGGGTCAACTCGAAAAGCAACTTCACCTATCCGCAGGCCAGTCAGTAAAGAAAAGTCACCTGGGGTGATAGTCATCTCGCCAACAGCAGGAAAGTGGAATGTATTGGTGGTATCCCACCACCTCTCAACTAGCGAGGTCATCAATGACCAATCCATCTTCGGAAGATCGAGGCCCAGAACGAATGTCTCGAAACCTGCAGCGCGTACTAATTCCCGAGCCTGCTCTGGCAGCTTCAAGAACCATCTGTGCACCTCCTTGCCTCCACCGCGAGCTTCCAGCCTCCTGTTCCTCTGCCAAAGACAAAAGGGAGTTAATCTCATGATTGCATAAACAAAGGAAATACTAAGGGGCGCCAAATTAACATCTAAAAAGCATGCATTGCCTAGACAGGGGGCACAATTATTTTAGTTCCCTTAAACAAAAACAAGTTCAACCCAAACACGGGTTCTTCTCATTCACGCTCCTAGCTAAAAGGGATTTTCATCCCGTAAACAGAAAAAATTCATTCTTAAAATACAAAGATTTCCAAAACTCCGAACTAAAGTAAACTTTTTACTTCTTCAGGAAACTCACCGGCACGTTTAGAACGCTCAAGTGATGCTCAGGCTCTCTACGAACTATCTCGGCCTCTGGGCCACCAACAAGAGGGTGGTACTGCAGGAAACTGCCATAACCCAGCCTACGCGAAGGAAGAATGTAGGTAGCGGCATCAAACAAACCAGGCTCCTCAATCGCCTCCTCGTCAGAAGACGAATAGTCGCACCTACATGAAGGGTGCGTGGATGAACCCGCAACACCCGAAGATGGCGTGGCCGTCACGTCCAAGCCAAGAGAGAAAGAAAACCAACGGTTTCAAGCAACCGAAGCCGGCAGCAACGGCAACGGCGGCGGTGGTCGAAGAGGATGGTCGCCGGAGATGACGGTGGCCGACGGTAGTGGAGGAGGGTGGCGGCGTACGGTGATTGTCGAACGAGTGGAACAGAGAAGAACAAAAGAGGAGGAGGAGAAAAGATTAAATGGGCCGTGAAATCGATTAAACCAAACTTAAATCGATTTTCTGGCTTTTGGCGTTCTCACGGCCGAGACATCAATTCCTCGGCCGAGACATCAATCCTTCGGCCGAGAGATCGATCTCCTGGCCCCTAAATCAATTTCCTTCAGCAAATATCAGATTTTGCTCAGTGCACTAACTCAAGCCATTATGGAATTCTGGGTCCATGACCAACAGAAGCAAAAATCAAATCAGCCTTGGGGGCATCCCCAAGCCAATGCAGCATAATCAAAACTAGCCTTGGGGGCATGCCCAAGTATCGAAGATCTCTCTCCACAAACTGCTGGCCAAAACAAGTCAAAACATCCAGCGGCTCTATACCCGTATCCACTACCAAGGAAGTAAGCAGCTCCGTGCCCATATCAACTCACTCAGCGGCTCTATGCCTATGCCCATCACTCAACGGCTCAAGGCCTATCATCTCAGCGGCTCCAAGCCCTCGACTTAGCAGTTTTATGCTCGCCATCTCAACAGCAGGCTCTACGCCTACAAATCATACTCAAGCAATCTCAATTGGCTCTAAGCCATAATAACCATCCCATCAGCTCTACGCTCGCTATCACACCCAGGCTCTACGCCCATATTCACTCATTCAGCAGCCCTACGCTCGCTATCACAACTCAGCGGCTCCAAGCCCACTATCCCCACTGGCTCGAAGCCATGACAAGCAGTCTCAGTGGCTCGAAGCCCATTACTTCAACAGGCTCAAAGCCTATATTTACCATCTCAACTGGCTCAAAGCCGTAAACAACCAATCTCAGTGGCTCAAAGCCCATTATCAATAGGCTCTATGCCTGTTATCACAACTCAGCGGCTCCAAGCCCACCATTTCAACTGGCTCGAAGCCATAACAATCAACTCAGCGGCTCAAAGCCCATTATCGACAGGCTCTACGTCTGTACTTATTCACTCATTCAGCAGCTCTAGGCTCGCTATCACAACTCAGCGGCTCTAAGCCCACTGTCTCAACTGGCTCAGAGCCATAGCAACTCACTTAGCGGCTCCAAGCCCTCGACTCAGCAGCTCTACGCTCGCTATCACTACTCAGCGGCTCGAAGCTTGTATCTACCATCTGAAATGGCTCAAAGCCATAATAAACAATCTCAGCGGCTCCAAGCCCATTATCTCAATTGGCTCGAAGCCGTAAACGAGCAACAGGCTCTACGCCGCCCTAACAATCAAGACATTTATTCTCAGGCTCTACGCCTGAATGCTCAAAAATCTAACATTTTTGAATGCTCAAGCTCTACGCTTGGATGCCCAACCACTGTGTACTGGATGCTCAAGTTATGTAAGGAGTAAATCCCGAACAGGCGCAAAAAGGGGCCGAACATGTGGTGCGTGGGACCATGGTATAATTACAATAAGGACAGTCGCTGTACAAGGCGGTGATCGGCGACTGGAACCAGTGATATGCCAGCTCCGCGCTTCGGTCCCATCAAATTCTATCACCTCAGGCCCTCGCCTTATACCAGCTCCGCGCTCCGGTTCATCACGTCAAGCTCAAAGCTCTGACACCACAGGCTCTCACCTTATGATCAATACAAGCTCCGCGCTTCGGTTCCATCAAGCTCTAAGCTCACCTCAGGCCTCCACCTCGAGACCACAACAGGCTCCATGCCTCGATTCCATCACTCTCCAGGCTCTCGCCTCATGACTACAACCGGCTTCGTGACTCGGTTCCCTCATTCCGCAAAGCTTCGTGCTCCAGTTACTGGCCCTGTGCCCCCCCACATCTTAAAAACAAACAGCGTCCGACTCATCCCCAGTAGGTGGTTTGGATTCCACCCCACTACATCAATTCCTTCCAGCTCATTCGCAAGGATAGGCTACTCTACTGAGCTCCTTTCAGTCAAAGTAAGGATGATCAAGAAAAGCAAACGCACCTGCTGTGTACTGATCTACCCCAAAATACTAAGGAAGCTCTACGCAAAAAATCCCCAGGTAGCCCTGCGCTCCTTCAGCTATCTTCCGCCAAAACCCTGGCTCAGTCTAGGTACGTCACACTACGGCTTTTTAAGCCCTAAGGTACGTCTTCTGTCTCTAACCCTCCAAACTTTTTACTTTTCTTTATTGCCCGAACTACGATTGGTCTGAATTTCCCTTGTGGAATACGTAGGCAGCCTCCCGGCCCGACCATAACAAAAACCTTTTTTGAAAACCCCTTGGAATAGTGGTTGGACCAAATTGAGTTGCTTTTTACAGCTTTGACTCTTACTCAAACAGGTCTCGCGATCCGTCTGAGTTCAGTCAAAGAGGGGCATCTGTAGACACCCCAATTTGGCCTAACGATTATTTCAAGTCCCACCTTGGGACTATCCCAATGATGAAATGGATACAGTGATTGCTAATTGCCTCCTTGAGAACCTTAGGACTTTCGGTAAGAACTTTGAGCCACTTAGAGGACCCAATTCAGAG
Source organism: Rhododendron griersonianum (assembly GCA_018127125.1). NCBI lineage: Eukaryota > Viridiplantae > Streptophyta > Magnoliopsida > Ericales > Ericaceae > Rhododendron > Rhododendron griersonianum. The sequence goes on from CM030791.1 coordinate 45,286,597, forward strand.
CTATACAGCCTTTCAGATAGAAATACAGAAGCCTAGGAGAATCCATCTGTCGGCCGTGACATCGATCCCACGGCCCTAACATCATTTCCTCACCCGAGCAACCTGTTGCTAGCAAAATCTCCCTGAGAGATCAATCCCTCGGCCGCAAGATCTATCCTTCGGCCGAGACATCCATTCCTCGGCCGTGATATCCTTTACTCGGCAGCCAGATCGACCTTTTCCCAGACTCTGGAACGTGTTCTATCAGACGTTTGATCCGATTACACTACCTTCCCGATGCGTTCGGGCTACGCTCAGAGATTGTGACGAAGAGTTAGAATTGCATTGCAATTGCAATCGCAATCGTGCCATTTGATTGGCCGGAGTGAGTCACCAATTGCCTATATAAAGGGCCTTTGGACTCCTAAAATATACACACGAAATTCATTAGAGTACACACTCTCTCAAGCCTTGAAACTCTGCACAAATACTCCCTCAAACCCACTCTTCAAAAGCCCTAACCTCCCGAAGGCAGCCGTCAATCCGGCGATCAAACCCCGAAGTTCAAACCCTAACCCTAGGGTTTTCAATCAAGCATTCAGTCAATCACAATCAAATCCAAAGCAATCAAGCAACTGAGGGATCAAGGTGGTGAGGCCCAACGGCCTCTGGTTTGACTTATTTACTGTATTTCTGATTAACCGTAGTGTTTGATCATCTGTTAATCTTTCTGTCTGGTGTGAGGAAGAACACCGACCGGGGCTTCGATCCTTCGGCCGGTACATCAAACCAGGAGGATCCCTCGGCCGTGACATCCATTCACCGGCCGCGGGATCCATCTCCCTGGGACAGTTTTGTTGCTTTCTCTGCTTTCTGAATGCATGCTTATTTATTGCACTGGCTCACTTTGCTTACTGTTTAAAGGAATAAATAAACAGACTATGTTTTGGAATTAAACAAAGCATCTACATGTCTTATGTTGAATGATTATGGGCCAGTCTCACGACTGGGTAAAGAGGGGTGCCTAACACCTTCCCCTTATTGTACTTTTGGCTCCCGTATCCAGAATCTCTATCCATTTTCCCAGTTTTAATAAACTGGGTGGCGTCTCTATTTTGATGATAACCGCTATCATGTGGCGATGTTCCTAGCCATGGGAATGTCCATGATTTTGGTTTACGAAGCAAGCAACCAATCGAGCAAACAAACGTGATCAATCTATATGGCGATGCCCCATTTGGGAGGTGTTTACAAAACTCTAAATATAACGTATGATATGCGTATGTTGAAAATAATGTAGATTTCCATATCTATTTCCCTTAATTATAATTAGAATTATGTTTACTCTTGAAATGTAGTTTATCCCATACTTATAAATAAGATGTGTATAAGTTTTGTTGTTGAAATGAACGTAGGATTTTCCTATACCTCCTAAACTCTAAGTATAAGCGTATTGTATGCGTATTTTGAAATGATGGTAGACTATTCTATACCTTCGAATCCTAAGTATACGTAGAATTTCCCTATACCTTCGAACTCTAAATATAATAGTACGTATATGAAGTTATGTTGTTGAAATGAATTTAGAATACTCCTTACGCCCTAACTTTAAGTATAGTATAATTTTCCTATACTTTCCAAAAATCTAAGTATAGCGTATTGCATGCGTATTTCGAGATGATGATAGATTATTCCAAGCCTTCGAAATCTTAAGCATATGTAGATTATCTTAGCTATTTTCCTTAAGCATGATTAGAAATGTTTAGAAGTTGTTATCTTGATTAACCATGGCATGATTAGCATAACGTTAGAAACACTCAATAAACATATGCTGTTTTAAACTTAAGAAAGCATGATTTAGGATTAAGCTGTGGTGATTTCATTTTGACCTTAGAATGAATGTGAGCATGATTATGTGATTACTTGACTACTTGTTGATAAAGCATAAGTGATTTATCACTCCAAAGGTGTCCGTCCATGTGACACTATGCTTAACTTATGTGATTAAATGTTGAGTATGATGATGTGATAAAATGAGCATGCTATCTAATATAGAGTTGAATGATCTTGTTAGTTTAGTTTCAAGATTTCTTAAAGTGTGAAAAGAATTACCGCGGAGTCATTGCATGCAAACGAGACACAAAAACCGAGAAAGTAGAAACATGACACCTAGGGTGTGGTTAAAGAAAAGATGGGATTAACTTGCGGAAAATATTTTGAAAGTTGCTTTTTTAAGTTGTAAAGTGCAGATCATCAAAATAAAAGAAAAATACGGTAGATGGGTTAGGCGATTTGTGCGATCTCGGTACTATTCATCATGGGGGACGGTTCAATCTCCATGGCTGATGGACTTGGATTCATAGCTGTTGATTCTAATGAACTTTGAAGGAAGCAGAAGTCTCTTCGGTCGTCTTCTTCCAATTCCTCCATCAAACCTCTTGATCTACGGTCTGGTTCTCTACCCCCATTCAACCCATCCACTAACCCACTTCATCCCAGCGACTTCAAGAATACTAAACCTTCTCCGAGGTCGCAGCTAGCTTTCGGAGATGAATCAGTAGCAGAGACTGGGAAGGTGCAACAAATGTCTTCTGTTAACCCTAACATTGAACACTCGTTGGAGCTAGAGTTCCCACGGTTGAGTAATCCAATAGAAGTCCAGAGAGGATCCTCCCTCCAAGAGTCTGTTCCTACATCATCTACATCGGAGGTTAGGGTTCACAGCCCTAAATCAACAACATCAAACCTTAGCCCTTCACGCAAACTACAGCAAGTCTTTGAGCAGGAGTTAATTCGTGAAGCAGAGGAGCGAGCCACCCATTTACAGGTACCAATTCCTGTTCCTAACTCTAAAATCTTATACAATACCCTGGGGCAACCTTATGTGGAGGGAGACCCCAATCTGGGTTATCCTATTAAGGATACTAGACCTAGGCGTCCACCTCAAAGTCTTGAAATATTATCTCAGATCGATCGTCAACATCGACAGTATCAATCACTCGGTCCTAATCCTCAGCAACATCAGGTAGCTACCCAAATTCGAACCCACACACAAAATTCCAATCCTAAATTCGGAGTGGGTCAGAGTCAGTTTAAACCCAAACCCAAAAATTGGGCTTCTCTCTTGCAATCCCAGAGCCCTTCTCTGGATATGAAATTGGAGTATTTCCCTGATCTACAAAGAGGGAAAGACGCCTTGGTCGAAATAGATGTAGAACTGACCGATGTGGATAAATGGAACAAATATCTAATAGGTCACTTCTTGGATGGGCCAATGGCTTATCCTCTTATAGCTGCCACGACTAGGAACCAGTGGAAAGAACTCTTTGTGGCTGTCAAGCCTAATGTGGCTGGGTTCTACTTGTTCGAATTCAAAGATGAACAAGCAAAAATGCAAGTTCTTGATGGTGGACCCTATTTTTTCTCTCAAAAGTATCTTGTTCTTAAGGATTGGTACAGCATGATGAAACCGGTCCGAGAACAGCCTTCCAAAATCCCAGCCTGGGTGAAACTGCATGATCTTCCATTGGAGCTTTGGAATCAAGAGTGCTTGAGTAGAGTGGCTAGCACAATCGGGAGGCCCCTACATGTTAACCAAGCCACTGCTAAGACAGCTAAGCAGCCTGGCCTTCTACATACTAAATCTACGAAGGCTAGAATCTATATTGAGGTGTGTGCTGAACATGTACTCCCTGATGAGATTCAAGTCATTGTAGAAGGTGAATCTGTGGTTATCCCTGTGGAATATCAAGTTCTTCCTCCCATGTGTGATGTATGCCATGTGTTTGGCCACCACACATCTAAGTGGGCCAAGGAAACCTTCATTCCTACACCCCCTCCCCAACCTGCGGATCAAACTTGGACTCAAGTGGGGAATGGGAAACAAAAGGCAGCCTGTGATCAGTCCATACAAGGGCAGGTGGACGATATAACAGCTCCTCACCCTCCTAGCGATTTGATTGGAACATCTGTAATTCAAAACCTTGCTGATGAACTCAGTGATGATGAGGATGAGCTGTCGAAAGTGTTAGAAAGTGTGGTAAGTAGCAAGCAGGAGCCAGAGACTTTGTCCAACATTCCAGCTTCTCCGGTAGTGGAAGGAGTCTTAGTCCATTCAGGACTCAAGTTGCCTGAACCTCCTGATAGTATAGATTCTGTGGGCAAAGGAAGAGCTGCAGGGAAAGTTCCCATTGGAGGCCTTGTTTCTCTTTCCAAGTCTGCTCAAAAAAGATTAAGGAAGCAAGCTAAGGAGGAGTCAATGAGGGGCATTAAATCCCGCCCCCATGTTCAGATTAATTGATATCCTTTTGGTATCCTTTTGAGTATTTGCAGTACGTATTCTTTCAATCTCTGCATCTTGTTACTTGTTATATTGTTTTTATGTCTTTGCAATCTTTCAATCTAGGTTTTTGGAATATGCGTGGTCTGAATGACCCCATTAAACAGAAAGAAGTCAAAATATTTGTGAGCTCTAATAAACTTAATCTAGTTGGCTTTCTTGAGCATAAAGTTAGGGCTATTTGGGCAGACAGGATCACTAAATACATTTGTCCTGATTGGAGTTTTGTGAATAATTACTCCTAGGCGGCTTTAGGGAGGATTTTTGTAGGTTGGGACCCTGGAGTTTTCTCTCTTACTGTGTTAGGGCAGTCTGATCAATGCATACACTGTGAGGTCCAACCCAAGGATGGGAGTGCACTCTTTTTGGTCACTATGGTGTATGGGGCAAATTCTAATTTGGAGCGTAGGTCTCTTTGGCAATGTCTTAGTCGGTTCAGGACCTCCTTACCTTGGGTGGTTCTAGGTGACTTTAATGTATTAGACATCCTAGGGAGAAAGTGGGGGGTAATGCTCAGTGGTCTCCACACATGGATGACATCAATCATTGTTTGTTTGCCTCTGAGCTTGATGATCTTAGATTCACCGGGTGCTTTTTCACTTGGTCAAATAAACAGGTCCCTCCTAATTTTGTGACCTCTAAAATTGACAGAGTGGTTGTGAACGAGCCATGGATGAAAACATTTACCCAATCCTCCGCTCATTTTTTGGTACCTGGAATCTCGGACCATTCTCCAGCTGTGGTATGTGTCCTGCCCAATCCAAGGAAATCAATTAAGCCTTTCAGGTTTTTTGACTTCCTTGCAGAGCATCCACAGTTCCTCACAATCGTCCAGAGGGTCTGGAGGTCTATTGTAATTGGTAATCCTATGTTCTGTGTGTGTGAAAAACTTAAATACCTTCAACCTGAGCTGAAGCAGCTTAATAAAGATGAATTCAGTGGCATTTCTGATCGAGTGTGTGCCATCAAGTAGGACTTAGAAAACATTCAAGCTATGCTAGGGTCTCACCCTAACAATAGTTCTACTATAGCACAGGAGAGGGTGGTATACAGGCAATATATCACCCTGCTTAGAGCTGAGGAAAGCCTAGCTAAGCAAAAGTCGCGAATACAATGGCTGAAACTTGGTGATCAATGCACTTCCTATTTCTTTAAAACTGTAAGTAATAGGAGGAATAGGAACAAAATAACAAGTTTAGAGCTTAGGGACAGCTCTATCACTCATGATCCTCAGGTTATCAAGGCAGAGTTTGTTAACTTCTACACAACTTTATTTGGTACTCCTCATCCCACTCCTCATCTGGGTTCAAATAGAGTTGAGCAATTAATTAGAAGTAAGCTTAGTGTTGAACAGAGTCATCGGATGGTCTCTCTTGTTACTGATTTGGAGATCAAAGAAACCTTTTGGTCCCTTAGTCCTACCAAGGCCCCGGGCCCTGATGGGTACAATGCAGGGTTTTTTAGGAAAGCATGGCCTGTCATTGGGAATGAGGTCACCTCGGCTGTCCAGAATTTCTTCAGATCTGGTCAATTACTCACCAAAGCTAACTCCACCATTGTAGCTCTTGTCCCCAAGGTACAAAACCCTTCCAAGGTGGGTGACTTTAGGCCCATTTCATGTTGCAATACCATCTACAAATGCATCTCTAGGATTTTAGCTAAGAGATTGCAACCTGTACTTCCTCTTCTCATTGATCCTGTCTAGTCAGGCTTTGTGAGAGGTCGGAGAATAGCAGATAACATATTTCTCACTCAGGAACTCATGAGGGGTTATCACAAGTCATCACCCTCTCCTAGGTGTGCCATGAAAGTGGACATTATGAAAGCTTATGATCATGTTAGATGGGAGTTTCTTTGGGATGTTCTTTCTGCAATGAACTTTCATCCTACAATGATCAAGTGGCTTCAAGCATGTGTAACCACTGCTAATTACTCTTTTTGTATCAATGGAGAAGTTACCGGTTACATTAAAGGTAGGAAGGGTCTGAGGCAGGGAGATCCTCTGTCCTCTTATCTCTTTGTTATTGTGATGGAAGTTTTTACGGCTTTGCTTAAGGAGAAATCTCATCTCCCTGATTTTCACTTCCATTGGAGATGTAAAGATAATCGATTGGTTAATCTTTGCTTTGCTGATGATCTAATGATATTCTGTAAAGGGGAGCTTTCATCGATCAAACACATCCGGAATGCATTGGCTGAGTTTGAGTCTCTTTCTGGTCTCTCCCCTAGCCCTGGTAAGAGTAGCATATTCTTTTCAGGGGTTAGTGTGAGGGTTAAGGAAACTATCTTGCAAGAACTTGGTTTCCAGGAAGGTTCCCTCCCTGTGAGATACCTGGGGGTCCCCTTACTATCCACTAAACTCAAGGCTATTGATTGTCAGAGATTGGTAGATAATATTACTGCTAAAACTAAATGTTGGACTAATAGGGATCTTACTTTTGCTGGGAGAATGCAACTTATAAAAAACATTTTGTTCTCAATGCAAACATTTTGGTCCTCCCTGTTTATCTTACCGAAAAAGGTCATTAAGGAAGTTGAGTCGATCCTTAGGGCCTTCTTGTGGTCTGGCCCTGATCTTAAAAGGTCTGGGGCTAAGGTTGCTTGGGAGCATCTCTGTGCCCCCAAGGATGAGGGGGGCCTTGGTTTCAAATCTTTGGCAATTTGGAATAAGGCTGCAGTAGCTAAGCATATTTGGTTCTTGATTTCAGGGGGCGAGCAATCAATGTGGTGTCAATGGGTTAAATCCTATTTATTAAAAGGTAGGAACTTTTGGAGCCTTAAAATGCCATGTAATCCCTCCTGGGTTTGGAGGAAGATGCTTAATTTGAGAAGGTTAGTTCAACCATTCATACTTCACATTATTGGAAATGGGGACAACACATCCCTGTGGTATGATCATTGGCATCCTTTGGGCCCCTTATTGAACAAGTTTGGTACCAGAATTGTATATGATTCTGGCCTTCCATTGAATGCCAATGTGTCTCGGGTAATCCTCAACTCTGCTTGGACATTCCCAATCACACAAACTTAGGAGCTGAATGAAGTCAGATCTCAGCTACCCACAGTGAGGAATGGTAGGGACCAAATTAGGTGGACTCTTAACTCAAATGGTCAGTTTAGCATTGCCTCTCTTTGGGATGAATTGAGAGAGCCATTTCCCAAAGTAACTTGGCACAAAGTAGTTTGGTTTCTTGGCCATATCCCAAAATGTAGCTTCATAACCTAGATTGCCATCCAAGGTAGACTTTCCACTGAAGATAGGCTTGTTCTTTTTGGGATTAAACCTTCTTCTCAGTGCTGCCTCTGTCCTGGCAGTGAAAGTCATGATCATTTGTTCTTTAATTGTGTATTCTCCACTCAAGTTTGGAATGCTATCCTAGCAAGAATTGATGAGAGGTGGCCTCCACAATCTTGGGTAGACTGGATTTCTCACTTATCCACTTTTAAAGGAAAATCTCTTAAGAGTGTTGTTATCAAATTAATATTCACTGTAACGGTGTATCACCTTTGGATTGAGAGGAACATGAGGAAGTTTCAAGCTACTACTAGCACCTGGGAGGCAATAGCTCACAAAATTCATCACATGGTTAAGAGTAGACTTCTGTCCCTGCCCAAATTGCCTCCAGGTTCTAATGACACTAGATTTATTAGAGAATGGGGTCTCATTGTGGAATAATAATATATTGCATGGTGTTTGTATATGGGAATTGTGAATTGGGTTACTGTTTTCTTTTTTGAGTTGCATTTGTTTTCCAAGCCTATCTTTCTTGGCAGGATGTAAATGATATCATCAGAGCTTGAACATGGTAATCAAAGCTAATCTGAAGCTCTTACAAGCTGTTACAGTTTCTGAGCTTGGCCATATTACTACTACGTATCCAGGTAGTTACCTTATCCCTTGTTGGTTATCCTAGAAATTTAGAGCAATTGAGAGTTCTTACTATATTGTGTGCAATCCCTGTGAGTTGAGTGCTATAGCCCCATCCGTCCTTGTGAGAGGAGGTAATATTTAGCGGGGGCATCTTGTGAGGATTAGTAGAGGGTGTTATGGGATCACTTGTCCTTGGTGCTGTTTTGAGAGTGGGAGTTGTGAGTCCTAGATTGATTCAATGACTGATGGTCATTAATGACTGATGGTCTGCTATGGCTGATGGTCATCTGCTATGGCCATTAATGACTGATGGTCATCTGTTATGGCCATATTACTGCATTTGGTTGCTGCTATGGTCATCTGCTATGGTCATGCACCAGATGATGAGGGTGTTATGGTTCAGTAGTTAGTGATGTTATGGTTCAGTAGTTAGTTGACTGATGTTGCCATGTACTCTAATGTTATCTCTGTTATTAGTGTGGCTGCTGCTCTGTTACTAGTTGCTGACTGATGTCTACTGATGTTATGGTTCAGTAGTTAGTGACTGATGGTTTAGTAGTTAGTTGACTGATGTTGCCATGTTCTCTGATGTTATCTCAGTAGTTAGTGACTGATGACTGATGGTTCAGTAGTTAGTGACTGATCTGTGTTACTAATGTCTGATGTTGTCCATGTTGTTCTGCTGTGTCCATGATGTTACTGATGGGCTGCTGCTTCTGCTGTTGTACCCTAAGTAGTGTTGCTATTCTCTTTATTTTGTTGTTTGGCCTAACCAATAGGGGCTGTCTTTGGGATCTCCCTTCGCAAAGGGGGATGTCCTCTGCATTTCTGCTACTGTTTTGTTTCGTGTACAATGTGTTATAGTTCAGTTGTATAGTGGTTAGTGTCCAGCTTTGTACAATTCCAGCTAGCTTTGTACATATCAAGTAGCTGCTGATGCTCTGCAATGTCCTATTTTATCACTGCTGCTGCTACTGGTCCTGTGTTGCCATGGCAGCTGCTGCTGTTATGTCCTATTTTGCCCACTATTCAGCTCAGTGCAAATCTGCTGTAGATGGTTCATGTGGCTGCTAGCTTCACACAGGTTGATGGTGTATAGGAGCTGCTGTTGAGCTCCATAATATGTTGGTTTCTATCAGCTTCCTGCTGCTATTTTGCTATGACTGCAAAGCTGGTCAGGTTGATGATGTATAGGACCTGCTGCTGTTGTTAAGGCTTCAAGTCAAGTCAAGTTACTTAATTGTTTCAAGACAAGTCAAGTCAAGTCAAGTTACAAGTTCAAGTCCAGTCCAGGTGCAAGAGCATGGAGTTCAGTTGTAATTTTATACTTCTTTTGTCAGAATGGCTTTTATTTTACTAGGTTGCTCGTTGGGCAATCCTTTTGCCATCTGTTTTGTTCCCATCTTTTAGATGGGCAGGAAACAGATGTCTCATTGTCTCTTAGGCCTGTGTAGCCGTTTGGCTTAGGTTCTATCTGTCTCTTGTTTTATTTTATTTTCTTTCCTTCCTCCTGGGGTATGCTCCTTGTAGGCTGTATATTCCCTCCCCCTTTTTTTTTTAATTTCAAGCTGATTTACCCAAAAAAATATATATATTTTGAAATTACATAATGACCGAACTTGGTAGTCATTGTGTAAGTGTTTGTGAAAACCGTAATGTAGCCGGACTTGGTAGCTCATTGCGAAGATTTCCAATGGGGCCGGACGTGGTAGTCTCATGTGGAAATATGGCTTGATTCTTCGCGAAAAGGAATCAATGCAAGATTGAAAGAGAATGGATTTTGAAAACCATGATTGGCCGGACTTGGTAGCCATCGCGTGTGTTACTAATGAAGCCAGACTTGGTAGCCTCGTTAGTAGCAATTTGTGAAAAACCGCAATGTGGCCGGACTTGGTAGTCCATTGCGAAGATAAAGGAAATAATTGGTCTTGGATAAAATATTTTTAAAACTACATTATGGCCGGACATGGTAGCCCAATGTGAGTATGTTTTTGAAAACCGCAATGTGGCCGGACTTGGTAGTCCATTGCGAAGATAAAGGAAATAATTGGTCTTGGATAAAATATTTTTGAAACTACATTGTGGCCGGACATGGTAGCCCAATGTGAGTTGTGAAAACCCGCAAGGTGGCCGGACTTGGTAGCCCTTTGTGTGAACTTGCGAAAACCGCAATGAGGCCGGACTTGGTAGCCCATTGTGAAGATTTCCAATGGGACCGGACGTGGTAGTCTCATGTGGAAATAAGGCTTGGTTATCCGCGGAGAGGAGCCAATGCAAGATTTGAATGGATTGTGAAAACCACGGTGTGACCGGACTTGGTAGCCATCATGTGTGTTACTAATGAAGCCAGACTTGGTAGCCTCATTAGTAGCAATTTGTGAAAGAAACTTTGGAAATGTTGATTTGGAAGTGATAATGAAGTGAAAAGGATGACACGGTCTACGATGAGTCGCGTAGGATAAACACGAAAAGACATGACACCAACGTTAGAAAGATAGCGAATGCGGATGTGTTATTGCTTAATTTACTTTAATGAATGAGAATGTGTAATTGTCTAAGTGAAATTCTGGTTACAAGTAAGGATTTGTGGGTATGGTTTATCTTGGAAAAATAATAACACGGATTATGAAACGCTGCGAAGAAGAAACTCTGATATCACGAACACCAACAATAGTTAATAGAAAATGTGGATGTGTTATTGTTGATAGCTGTTGAATAAACACGTACTGCGTAGATATCATTATCTGTATGATTCATTTCTATTATATGTGACTTGCTATGTGTAAGTTAAGAGTTAGTGGATTTGGTTTATTCTATTGAGCTTTTTAAGCTCACGGTGTTGCCTTTGGTGACCCTGACATATTATATTGGTGGCGACACCGGTATAATGTGTCAGACCTTATAGACGAACAGGGTGAGACGTACACTTTGGAGGCTTTTGGAGCCGAGGAGCTGGCTAGGATGGAAGAGCAGGAGGAACTGTAGTTAGGAACCTTAGTTCCCTTCCCTTTTGAATAAATGTACTCCTTGTGAGGTTGATGATGTAATAATGAGCCAGACTCCATTTGATTTTATCAATCAAATTGTCCTTTAACGTACCCGAAATTTGGGGCGTTACAACATGGTATCAGAGCTCTAGGCTCAACACTCGGCCATGGGTAGAATGGGTAGAACCATAAGATAGTTTGGCCGTTGCACAAACGTGAAATTGAGTTTAAGTTTACCGTCCCAAATTGGGTGGAGTTCTGTTGAAACAATCTCCGGATTGAAGTAAGGTGTGGAAATTGGCAGTACCACCGAGCTGGGAATTCCCGAACAGTTGGATGATGACTTAAATCAAGGATCGAATGTGGAATTTAGAAACTCAAAGTTCTGTAGAGTTAAGAAAACCCTTGTCTTAAAAACACTACTTGAGGTTTACACCCCGTCTTTCCTTGTAGATAAACCCCTTGGATCACCTAGTCAACCTGTTGGCTGGAGCTCGTCAGCTCAAGATCGCCATAGAAATCTTGACCATTCAACTAGCTGAGAATCCCAACTTCATTGCCGGTGTACTCGCAGAAAAACAAGATTTCGTAAGAGTGCAGCAAAATACTCCTATTCCTGTGGAAACCGACCCTTGGTTTCCTGCACTGTTTCCAATCCTGTGAGCCTACTATGAAATCTTTGGTACCTTACCCCCAATGGAGAACCTTGAGGTTGATGATCAAGAGGGAGAAGTCAATGGTGAAGAGAACACCAATGGAGCAACTAAAGAGGAAGACCCTTTAAGTGGAGCAAACGAGACCCCAGGAGTAGAGAATGCCAATTAGGTGTATCTGAGATAACTTAGTAATAATTGTAATCCTTCGGGATGCAGGATGTAAAATAGGATGTAGTTGAACTCTTGGTGTAAATAGAGTAGGAAGTCTAGACTTTATAGGCCATCTATGATGTGCTTGTTCTGTTTAAGTAATAAAATTTATGTATTTCTGTTATTCATGAGATCACTATATATATGCATAGCTCATTTCCATCGTTGGTACATGACCACATCATCACATCGTTAAGTCTAAATTATATTCCTCTTGGATGTTTTAGATGTCAAACAAGAGATATGGAGGATGCCCACCCTTCACTTCAAGAGTCTTGGCCGACTATCGATCATTACTAGTACCCGAATACACGGGACCAACAACCCCACCCGAGGAGGACATGGAACTCTATGAAGTCCCCATCACCTGGGAAATACCCCCACCAGCCAAAAACCCCGAATACCTTTCCCCTACTGAAGTCCCTACGCCACATGTGGAGAACTTCGAGCAACCATTTAATTTCCCTATATTCGGCATCGAGACTGACCTTGAGTTGGAAGCCACACTGCTGGACCTTTCCCAGTATCCCCTAGAACCAACAATAGAACCACCCGTTCTAACGGAAGAAGAGAGATATAATCAAGAAGGTGAAATCCTCGAGGAAGCCGAAACCAGAGCCGGAAAGAACTACGAAATATGGCTGAGGGAAATTTATGAAATTGTGCTACCCTAGAATACTTTGGACTTGTCCCACCTAGTCAGTAGAGTAGTAGTACTGGAGCATGATTGTAGTGCTACCCTAAAGCATGATTGTAGCTACGTCGTAGCATTCGTAGACTAATCAAATCATGTAGTAGGACCATGTAGAATCGTTTCCACTTGTAGTAAGAAGTCTTATCTCATGTTTGTCATTTTGTAAAAAGAATTCTGTGCATTCTATTGTACTTGTTCTTATCTATGAAAAGCATGCTTCTATTTTTAAGGGGGATAGACGATGATTCAAGGACCAGTATAGCGACAAGGTCTAATCCATAACCACGCACCAATTTCGAGGACGAAATTATTTTAAGGGGGATAGGTCGTAACGACCCGGATTTTTGGGAAATAAAAATTTCATTAAAAATTTGAATTTTATTTGATTACTTGGATTCCATTTAAAATTCCTTTCTAATATCCAAAAATCCGTCGTTACGAAATTCTAGTCTTATAAATATAGTTTTCTTCATATAGATTTTCTAGTCATTTCCCCAAGGACAAGTATGCTTGTAAAAGCACTTGTATATTTCCCCTAGTAATCCGTCATAATTAGATTTATTCGATTCAAAACCTAATTTCATTTCGCCATGTGATTTAGTCATTTCCTAAAGACAAGTGAGTTAGTAAACCCTAAGGTATCCTATTTAGCAAACCTAGCTAGCTTCTAACTAATCTTTAGGGAAGCCTAATCGAACCTTTAATCTTCATGAACCATTTGAACCCTAAGCAAACCTTTTGACCAAAGTCAACCTTTGATCTATTACCCATTGGACGATAAATACTAGAATAATCTTTATCCATTGGATCATAGGTTTCCACCGAGGATATTGTGACTAGATTACTAGGTACACTTTATATGATTATATATTACTTACCATCTTTACCCATTGGATAATAAAAGTTAGGAGAATTATTAACCATTGGACAATAGGTTAGTTTTTCTACCTAGTACAAGATCTATTAGTTTAATTGGATTCACCATGAGTCATTGTACTAATATAGATAGATTATATAAGTATAGTACTTCCATCCTTTATCCTTTAGATAACAAAAGTTAGGAGAATTGTTACCCATTGGTCAATAGGCTAGTCTTCCTATCAAGTACAAGATCCATTAATTTAATAGATTTGCCATGAGTCATTGTACTTATATCTATATATAGTACCTTCCATCTTAGACCATTGGTTAATAACTACAAGGGAAATAGATGACCTTTGGATAATAAAAGTTAGGGTAAAAATTGTTCATAGGATAATAAGTTAGTCTTTCTACCTAGTACTAAAACTTATTAGTTAATTACTTATTAGATATGACATATGGCTAAAAGAATAGAGAAATAGATATGATATCTAGCCCTAGGATTCTCTTTGTACTACAATATTATATTATAGTAGGACATGTGTCAAAATTAGACTAATTTAGAATCTTGACTTGGAAGATCTAGTGAGGTCATGTTATACTTGGTCAATACATCTCTATATATATATATATATATATACTTTGCTTCTTTAACCATTAGTCAATAAAAGTTAGGAGAATTATTACCCATTGGATAATAGAGTTAATCTTTCAACAAGTACTAGGGTTTATTAAATAAAATCACTTCCTAGATTTCCCATGTACTTATATACTTAAGATATATATATATATATGTGTGTGTGTGTGTGTGTGTACCTTATAATATATTGCCTAGGAATTTCTAAAGTATATGTTACTTTATTTCTTTATCCATAGGTTAATAAAAGTTAGGGGAATTTTGGTCCATTGGTCAATAAGGCCAAGTCAAGCCATAGTACTAGGTTTATTTTAGTTAATTACTTACTAGATATGATATGTACCTATTTACTTAAAGTATTAGATATGATTATGTCATTCTAAGATTTTAAAGTCCTAGAATATAGTTTATAAGTACATAGGTGGCATTTAGGCTTATTCTATTAGGAATTTTGACCTAAAAATCTAGGAGAAGATCACATAGTACCCTTGTCCTTTGTAGTTAGTCATCCTTTTAAATTCATAAACTAATCAAGAGAGAGAGAGAGATAGGAGGAGAGAGAGAGAGAGGCCGAGAGAGATTGGAGGGAGAGAGAGAGAGAGATGGGCCGGATGGAGAGGGAGAGAGAGAGTGATGTGTGTGCTAGTGTACTTCCCCAAATCTAGTCAATCTCCTTGGACCATCTTCTTGCATCATCATGTACCACCAAAATCTAGGGTTTTCTTGCACTTGTACACCTAAGGACAACCATATCTAGATTTCTTACTCTTTCAAGTACTAGACAAGACTAGGAAGCCCTTAGAATCACCTACACTTGTCCTAGATTGGAAGAAAGAACAAGAAATATCTTTGTAATCTTTCCACCTATTGTACCATGGAGAGAGAGAGAGAGAGAGAGAGAGAGAGAGAGATTTCGGATGAGAGGGAGAGAGGGAGAGTGATGTGTACAATGAGCCTAGTCATGTCCTTTAAGCCATCATCCTACATCACCAAAGGACAATCAAATCTAGTCAATTCTTTGTCCATTGGACAACAAATGTTAGGGGAAAAATTGTCCCTTGGATAATAGACCAACCTTGGCCTATAAATAGCAAGTCATTCAAGCCTTGAACTCACACCTTCACTTCTTGCTCCCACTTCTCTCTAGAAACTCAAGCATTGCTCCAACTTCTCTCTAGAAACCATTTCTGTTTTTCCAGGCAGCCTACTGCCCTTTGTAAATCCTCATTATTCTCCTGCTTAGAGTAGTTTTTAGAACCAACTTCCTCCGGGAAAGTTGTAGAGCACTTCAAGAGCTTCAAGTTAGACCCAAGAACCACCCTAATCGGTCAAGAAACAACAAAGATATCGACATCCGAAGTTCAGCAAAAATTCGGATTTCCAGATTTCCAGACAGCTTACTGTCTCCCCCTTTATCACCATATTCCTCCTACCTAAGGTACTTTCTAGGATCAACTTCCTTCACGAAAGTTGTAGAGCACTTCTAGAGCTTCGATGTCAACTCAAGAACGATTCTATTCGGTCAAATATTGACCGAGTTACTGCCATCCAAAGTTCGGTCCAGATTCGAGAGTTTCACCGCCCGTAGGATTTCCAATTAGCTTATTCGGCCCCGACTAGTTTCGGATCAAGGTAGGATCTTCCTACACCTCCTACACTCTAAGTATATGTAGATTTTAACTATGCTTTCTAAACTTGTAGACACCCCAATTTGGCCTAACGATTATTTCAAGTCCCACCTTGGGACCATCCCGATGATGAAATGGATACAGTGATTGCTGATTGCCTCCTTGAAAACCTTAGGACTTTCGGTAAGAACTTTGAGCCACTTAGAGGACCCAATTCAGAGCCATACAGCCTTTCAGACAGAAATACAGAAGCCTAGGAGAATCCATCTGTCGGCCGTGACATCGATCCCACGGCCCTAACGTCATTTCCTCACCCGAGCAACCTGTTGCTAGCAAAATCTCCCTGAGAGATCAATCCCTCGGCCGCAAGATCTATCCTTCGGCCGAGACATCCATTCCTCGGCCGTGATATCCTTAACTCGGCCGCCAGATCGACCTTTTCCCAGACTCTGGAACGTGTTCTGTCAGACGTTTGATCCGATTACACTACCTTCCCGATGCGTTCGGGCTATGCTCAGAGATTGTGACGAAGAGTTCAAATTGCATTGCAATTGCAATCGTGCCATTTGATTGGCCGGAGTGAGTCACCAATTGCCTATATAAAGGGCCTTTGGACTCCGAAAATATACACACGAAATTCATTAGAGTACACACTCTCTCAAGTCTCGAAACTCTACACAAATACTCCCTCAAACCCACTCTTCAAAAGCCCTAACCTCCCGAAGGCAGCCGTCAATCCGGCGATCAAACCCCAAAGTTCAAACCCTAACCCTAGGATTTTCAATCAAGCATTCAGTCAGTCACAATCAAATCCAAAGCAATCAAGCAACTAAGGGATCAAGGTGGTGAGGCCCAACGGCCTCTGGTTTGTCTTATTTACTGTATTTCTGATTAACCGTAGTGTTTTGATCATCTGTTAATCTTTCTGTCTGGTGTGAGGAAGAACACCGACCGGGGCTTCGATCCCTCGGCCGGTACATCAAACCAGGAGGATCCCTCGGCCGTGACATCCATTCACCGGCCGCGGGATCCATCTCCCTGGGACAGTTTTGTTGCTTTCTCTGCTTTCTGAATGCATGCTTATTTATCGCACTGGCTCACTTTGCTTACTGTTTAAAGTAATAAATAAACAGACTATGTGTTGGAATTAAACAAAGCATCTACACGTCTGTTGAATGATTATGGGCCAGTCTCACGACTGGGCAAAGAGGGGTGCCTAACACCTTCCCCTTATTGTACTTTTGGCTCCCGTATCCAGAATCTCTATCCATTTTCCCAGTTTTAATAAACTGGGTGGCGACTCTGTTTTGATGATAACCGCTATCATGTGGCGATGTTCCTAGCCATGGGAATGTCCATGATTTTGGTTTACGAAGCAAGTAACCAATCGAGCAAACAAACGTGATCAATCTGTATGGCGATGCCCCGTTTGGGAGGTGTCTACAGTTTTTGGCGACTCTGCTGGGGATGTGAGAGCCATAACCAAAAAGTTCAACATAAGACTAATACATGCCTTGTCTAATTCATTTATCATATGCATCGAGCGGGCAACCCGTTGAGTTCACCTGATATCTCGGCATGACACGGGCTATGTTGGGGGTTCCAGCAAACTCCACAGTCACTCGTACCTAGTGGTATATCAAAAAGGGAATCACCCAATCACCGTCTATGATGGGCTGGAGAGAGGATTGGTGCCCTTTGACAACGGAGCACCCTGAGACTACCAAAACCTTGCATGTTCTAGAAAACTATAGAACTTATCAAACTAAGACAGGAACCTACAGGCTAGGAATCTACTTGCATTTTACTTGCAAAAGTTCTTCCTCACACCTTGTACCATTTATTGTTGTAATTAACTCTTTCTGTGCAGAAGGGTTGGGATTTTCAACCCAAATCCTAACCCTACACAGCCCGAATACTGACTTCCAGGTATTCTACTTTTCAAGCAGGCACAATAGGTAAATCAAAGAGGCAACCACAGCCAACTTTGTACTCTTATAACACCCGAAGCTACACCAAACAAAGGTCTCTGCAACCCTCCCATCTATCGTCTTCATCTGACAAAACACCCTCACCTCAACAATTCCAACCGCTTTCAGAAACTTCCCGGTCATCCCCTCAACGGACCCCGTCATTTACTAAATCTCAAGCTTCGTCAAGCAACCCTTCTACCTTCATGGCAGACAACGACGCCACTATTGCCGACCTCCAAGCTCAAATCACTGCACTACTAGCAGAAAATGCAGCTAGAGATGCTGAGGATGAGGAAAAATCAATGGAAGACGAGAATCCTCATAAAGTAGTGTTGGCAGAAAGTCCTGAGTTGACCAAGCAAGTCAAGGAAATCAAACAAGCCTTGGCTCGTTCACAAGGGGACCAAATTCTGGATTTCGAGGGACTTTGCCTCTTCCCAGAATCCAAGCTGCCTGAGAATTTCAGGATGCCCAACATTGAGAAGTTCAATGGAACTGGCAACCCTACCAGTCATGTTCGCCATGTTATCAACACCCTGAAGCCAATGGGCTTGAATGACGAGCTCATCGCCCAGTTGTTCCAGCGAACTCTCACCGGAAGTGCTCTCGACTGGTTCCTCACTTTGGAGTTTGTACATTATCAAACTTGGCCAGAAATTGCCAATGCTTTCGTCAAGCAATATGCGTACAACGTCCAAATCGAACTAACAACTCGAGACTTGGAAATGACCAAACAAGATTCCAATGAGGACTTTGCTACCTTTGTGGCAAGATGGAGGGAAAAGGCTGCCAAGATGAATAACCGCCCCTCCGAGGAAGACCAAGTGAGGATAGTTGTCAAAAATTTGCAACCCAAGTATCTCAGGCATATTTACACACAGGCTATCACCGATTTCAAGCACTTGCATGCCACTGGGTTGCAAATCGAAGATGGAATCAAACTAGGACTCATTGGGAAAGAAGAGGCCACTCCCCCAACTAAGAAAACCTTCTCTAGCCGTACATCCCACGCCTCCGTGAATGCCATTGGCACATCCTTGTCTCAAGACCCTTTCCAAACTAGCCCATCCCGAAGCTCAAATCGACCCCGCCGCAACTTTGATCCTCTCTACATGACCTTGTCCCAAGCCTTGACCATTTTCAGCCGTCAAGGGCATCTCAAACCTTTAAACAAACCACTTCCTCCGCCGCCCTACGGTCCAAACCATGATCCAAACAAACAATGCGCCTACCACCAACACCCTGGGCACGAAACAGACAATTGCATGCGTCTTCGTCACGACATTCAAGACCTTATTGATAGTCGAGCCATAAAACCTCCAAAACCTGATGGGCAAGCCAACCCACTCCCTACTCATAATGTTGAGCCGCCACCTCAAAGTATCAATCTCATAAATCTACCTCACAACCCCACATATAATCCCAGCCAATACATTGTCCGAGACAACCAAACCAAACTTACCCTAACCTTCCCCGAAGAGGACGAGTGTTTCATGATGGAGGAGGAGGAGGATAATAACTCTGATCAGTAAGAAGTAATCGACATTGATATGTCCGACATAAGTAGCAAAGATCAGGCAGAGGAGGAAAAGCTAAGGAAGTGGAAAGAACACTCCTGGGCAAAACACAATTTGGAGGATCCAGATATTCCATTTGTAGAAGATGACGAATGGCTTCGTATCTGGTTTGAGAATAGGAAGAAGGAAAAAGAAAGGGTCATCATGATGAGAAGGCACGCTCGCTTTGAGCCTGCCCAAATAGTGGTACGCATCAACCGTCCCAAAATTCCAACACCGCCCATTGTTTGGGAGACAATCAATCTCATAGAAAAGGTAGAGGAGTTTCAAATGCAACCATGGGTCAACCCTTACGACGAGTGTGACTATAGTCAATGGATAGAGGAAAGAGAAGATCTGGATTTCATATGCACAGAACCCTATAAAACAGGGGAAAGCGACTTTGATGAAATGGAAGAAGAGTACAATGATCTGCTCGATGAAACCTCCTTAGCATCATTATTCAATCAGGAGGAAATAGCTGATGACCACACAATCAATGAGGAAAGGGAGATTCAAACTGACACATCCATCTGGGGATTGCTCATGGCTTAAGGAAGTAGCCATCGTACGAACTTCAAAAATGAACCCAATTCAAAGGCTCTGTTTGGCAAGGAAGAGGGTGGGAAAGAGTACAAAGTTGTAAAAGACAAGGGAAATAGCCCCGACATGCTGCAATAGCTGAGAAGTCACAACATGGCAAACAAAAAAACAACATTGTTTTTGCTTTAAACAAACTAGAACGAGTTTTGGGCCCCTGTTTGGGCATTTTATTTCCGCTAAGAGAATTTCTTTTTCATCTTCCAGATTATGCTTATCTAAATCTAAATTACTAAATTGCAATTGCCATGCACTATACTCTCATTGCCAAAACAAGGGAAGGATTCGAAGGGATCAAAATCTTTGTGTCCTCGACAAAAAGGGAAGGAAAGGATGAACTCTAAATTGCTTAAGAAACTAGGTTTTTTGTCAGAACTTAGAAGAAAGAAACTATCTCCGTGAGAACACTTAGGGTTAGCTTGCCCATTGTGAAAGTACAAACGCAACAAGGAGATTCATAAAAACATCTCCATCAGATTCCTCTCCAAAACACTAAAACCCTCTTGAGAGAAAAATGCTCGTTGGGCAATCTATACACCCAAGCAAAAGTAAGAGCAGAGCCTGCTAGGACAAGGAAAAAGCAAAAAACGCAGCCTAGGCAAAAGCTAAGGCATTTGAAGGAAAACTCGCTAGGGACTCAACCTCTATCAGGTAACCTAGGCAAAACTTAGAGCATGAGAAAGAAAAACCAAGAGTGAAAACCCAACCCCCAAAGGTGGTGATCTTGGAACTACGTAAAAGGCCTGATTCCCTGATTGGGATACGTAGGCAATCTCGCATCGAGATGCGGCCCAAACATTTTGAGAGGAAAACATCAATAGGTTTGTACTCAATGATAGGCATAGCTAACCCTGCATATTGAGCTCACAAAAGATGAGTATGCTTTTCTCAAAAAAATTGGCAGCAAACAATAGACACAAGAATTATAGTTCATCCCCTCTAACCCAAAAGTCATCAACACAATGAGTATGACACCTCAAAAACTCTTAAGTTTGGCAATCAGGCGGTGGAGCATGGCAAAAGCAAGAGACAAAAAATCAAAGACTAAGCATAGGAAGGAATGTGAAACAGGATGCCACTTGGCTAAAGCAAAACCTAGCTCCCTTGGGAAAATAGATGTAACGGCCGGATAATCAATATTTCGGCCGCAACAATGATCCTTCAGCCAAGTAATCGATTCTTAGGCCAAATGCTTTCACACAAATTACTGTCTATCAGCAAAAACTTGTTCAAAAAGCCATGTTCTGACTATCGCATGCAAACTCAAGACATCTAGGGGCATAAAAAGCATTTCTCAGACAAAAACTTATTTACAAAACCATTGTTGTGGTTGCTTTCACTATACAAATATAGTTTCTGCCTATCTCCCACTAACTATGAACAGGAAAAAGAAAAAGCCCTAAGAGCTAGGCAATCTCTGAGAAGAAGGCGAAGGCTGCTCACTGGTCCTCACATTCCCCCCACCAGCAGCCGGTACTCCCTCAGCCTCAAGCTGCAGCCAAAAAGGGATACAAACATTCAGACTCAAGAGATAATACACAGCAAATAAAGCTCATGAAGAAAATCGTACCTCAAGGATCCTACGGCGCTGTCTCCGAACCAGAACCTCTGTACTCTGATAGGCATGAAGCCATTCCTGCACTATCTCGGCAGGCACCCATGAAACAGTCAAACATTACAAACATCTAAAGCAAGGGATACAATGCGAAGTGATGAAAGCTAACATGGAAAGCTAAAGATACCTGTGAAGCCCCGGCTGGCAAAGTGTAAAGCTGGGTCGTGCAAGGAGTCAGCGTTAGGCGCTCCTCCTCCCCATCATCTGAGTGGAAGGAGACAAACGAAGGAGCCCGTGGCCAAACAGGAGCAACGGGAGGAGCTGCAACAGAGGAGGTTAAGAAAAGACAGCAGTACTCCGTATAGTCACCTGCCTGGAGGAGTAAACCCGCCCAATCTCTGATCCGAGCATTCTTCAGATCTTCCTTCGACATCAAAGAAGTGGACCTCATAGATACTGGAGGAGAAGGAGGAACAAGCTGAAGAGCCTCAATGCGTGACCGCCACTGACTAGCCACTCGATCGCCTAAGTACCAGGCTCGGCAAAATGGACCCTCGAGCAAGCTACGGGTCCGGTCCAGGACTCTACAACATGCAAGAGGGGCATCCTCTGGTACACCACCCCAAGGGTCAAACCGTACCTACAAAGCAAGGACAAATCAGCCCCAACATAAGAATATGGAAGTCTAAAGGATAAGAGGTACAAAGAAAAAGGTACCTGATCGACCGTCAGTCGGTCCAAAACTCGCCGCCACTCGGGAAGGCTCAAAACTGGTGACCGTGGCCTCCGTTGCCCCATCAACCATCGCTCGTAACGAGGTATGCAGTTTGCATCACCATGCCTAGTCTCAGGGGGAAACTGGAGAAGGTGCTCGAAAGCCCAGAGCTGAAAAGCAGGTTAACCAAAGCAAGTTCAGAACTAGAAAAAGCCAAAGTGAAAACAGAAGTACAAAGGAACGATACGTACCTCAAGCACTCGAAATTGACCACAAAGAATGGGACTTTTGTCCCGCGAACAAGCTCCAAGACTGCCATACAAAGTGGCCAAAGCAGACGAGCCCTAGTCAAACTCCCGAATAGCTCCCAAGTGCTGCAGAGGAGCCAAAAACTGCATGTGTACCGAACCATCCTTGTTGGCAAACAACGTTTGCCCAAGGAGGTAAAGAAGGAAGGTCCGCGTCAATTGCTCGGCACTCACCTGGATCAGAATGTCAGCCACCACAAAAGTCTTGCTTAGCCAAGCAAGATTGATATGACCCCGGGAACGAACAGGGGGCATCTTGCCCAGAAACCACCTCAAAGCACCCTCTCGCTCCCAAAGCCAGGGGTCAACTCGAAGAGCAACTTTGCCTATCCGCAGGCCAGTCAGCAAAGAAAAGTGTAACGCCCCCAAATTTCGGGTACGTTAAAGGACAATTTTATTGATAAAATCAAATGGAGTCTGGCTCATTATTACATCGTCAACCTCACAAGGAGTACATTTATTCAAAAGGGAAGGGAACTAAGGTTCCTAACTACAGCTCCGCCTGCTCTTCCATCCTAGCCAGCTCTTTGGCTCCAAAAGCCTCCAAAGTGTACATCTCACCCTGTTCGTATAAAAGGTCTGACACATTATACCGGCGTCGCCACCAATATAATATGTCAGGGTCACCAAAGGCAACACCGTGAGCTTAAAAAGCTCAATAGAATAAACCAAACCCACTAACCCTTAACTTACGCATAGCAAGTCACATATAATAGAAATGAATCATACAGATAATGATATCTATGCAGTACGTGTTTATTCAGCAGCTATCAACAATAACACATCCACATTTTCTATTAACTATCGTTGGTGTTCGTGATATCAGAGTTCCTCCTACGCAGCGTTTCATAGACCGTGTCACCATTTTTCCAAGATAAACCGTACCCTCTAATCCTTATAACTAGAAATTCACATAGACAATTATACAGGCTCATTCAAAAGCATATAAACAATTACACATGCTCATTCAACAACATAGTTAAACCATGATACATTCATATTCGATATCTTTTAGCGTTGGTGTCATGTCTTTTCGTGTTTCTCCTACGCGACTCATCGTAGACCGTGTCATCTTTTTCACCTTTACCAAAACCATAATTCCCAACGTTTCTTTCACAAATTGCTACTAACGAGGCTACCAAGTCCGGCTCCGTTAGTAACACTCACGACGGCTACCAAGTCCGGCCAATCATGGTTTCACAAAACACATTCTTTCAAATCTTGCATTGGCTACCACGTCCGGCCAAGCCCCATTTCCACATGAGACTACCACGTCTGGTCCCATTGGAAATCTACGCAATGGGCTACCAAGTCCGGCCACATTACGGTTTTCGAAAACATACTCACATTGGGCTACCACGTCCGGCCACAATGTAGTTTCAAAAATATTTTATTCAAGTCAACATATTTCCTTTATCCACACCCTAGGTGTCATGTTTCTAACTTTCTCGGTTTTTGTGTCTCGTTTGCATGCCATGACTCCGCGGTAGTTCCTTTCACATTATAAGTAATCTTGAAACTAAACTAGTAAGATTATCCAACTCTATATTAGTTATCATGCTCACACTATCACATAATCATGCTCAATCACAACAAAGCATAATGCCACATGTACAGACGCCTTTGGAGTGATAAATCACTTATGCTTTAATCAACAACCACAAGTAATGCAAGTAAACATGTAGTCATGCTCATCACCATCAAAATACTTCAGCTTAATCCAAAATCATACTTCCTTTTTGAAAAGTTCAAAACAGTATATGTTTGATTCTAACGTTATACTAATCATGCCATGATTATCTAAAATAACATTTTATACACGTTTTTAGTCATGCTTAAGGAAAGTAGATAAGGTAATCTACGTATACTTAGGAAATCTACGTATACTTAGAATAGAGATGTAGGAATATTCTACTTAGGATTCGAAGGTATAGATTAGTCTACAATCATTTCAAAATACGCATACAATACGCTATACTTAGAGTTTAGAAAGCATAGGTAAAATCTACATATACTTAGAGTGTAGGAGGTGTAGGAAGATCCTACGCTTAAGCATCATACTATATTTTAAAGGTAAACTACGTTTAATTATCATTCAACCAAATCACATGTACTTAGAACAAGGTTGTATTTAATCTAGTTTCGACAGCATAACTACGTATACTTAGGATTTAAGTAGATAGGAGAATCTACTATACTTAGAGTTAGGAGGTGTAGGAAAATTCTACCTTGATCCGAAACTAGTCGGGGCCGAATAAGCTAATTGGAAATCCTACGGGCAGTGAAACTCTCGAATCTGGACCGAACTTCGGATGGCAGTAACTCGGTCAATATTTGGCCGAATACGATCGTTCTTGAGTTGAAATCGAAGCTCTAGAAGTGCTCTACAACTTTCGTGAAGAAAGTTGATTCTAAAAACTATTCTAAGCAGGAGAATAATGAGGATTTACAAAGGGCAGTAGGCTGCCTGGAAAAACAGAAATGGTTTCTAGAGAGAAGTTGGAGCAATGCTTGAGTTTCTAGAGAGAAGTGGGAGCAAGAAGTGAAGGTGTGAGTTTAAGCTTGGAGTGGCCTTCTATTTATAGGCCAAGGTTGGTCTATTATCCAAGGGGTAAATTTTCCCCTAACATTTGTTGTCCAATGGATAAAAATTTGTCTAGATTTGGTTGTCCTTTGGTGAGGTAGGATGATGGCTTCAAAGGACATGACTAGGCTTATTGTACACTTTGCACACATCACTCTTCCTCTCTCCCTCTCATCCGAAATCTCTCTCTCTCTCTCTCTCTCTCTCTCCATGGTACAATAGGTGGAAAGATTACAAAGATATTTCTTGTTCTTTCTTCCAATCTAGGACAATCTAGGTTATTCTATTGGGGTTTTGATTTAGTCTAGTACCTTGGAAGATTGGATTGGATATGGAAGAGTACAAGGGCACACATCACCATCTCTCTCTCCCTTTCTCATCTCTCTCGGCTCTCCCCTCTCTCTCCTCTCCCGAATTCTCTCTCTCTCTCTCTCTCTCTCTCCCTCCCTTGGTTAGTTTAAGAATAAAAAAGATGACCAACCTTAAAGGACAATTGTACTACATGATTCTATTCTAGATTTTTAGGTCAAAATTCCTAATAGAATAAGCCTAAATGCCACCTATGTACTTATATACTTTATTCTAGGACTTTAAAATCTTAGACTAACATAATCATATCTAATATTTTAAGTAAATAGGTACATATCATAGCTAGTAAGCAATTAACTAAATAAAACCTAGTACTATGGCTTGACTTGGCCTTATTGACCAATGGACCAAAATTCCCCTAACTTTTATTATCCAATGGGTAATGGATGGAAAGTACTATGCTTATATAATCTATCTATACAAGTACCATGACTCATGGTGAATCTACTTAAACTAATAGATCTTGTACTAGGTGGAAAGACTAACTTATTATCCTATGAACAATATTTACCCTAACTTTTATTATCCAAAGGTCATCCATTTCCCTTGTAGTTATTAACCAATGGTCTAAGATGGAAGGTACTATATGTAGATATAAGTACAATGACTCATGGCAAATCTATTAAACTAATGGATCTTGTACTTGATAGGAAGACTTAACCTATTGTCCAATGGGTAACAATTCTCCTAACATTTATGGACTAATGGGTAAAAGAGTAAAGTATAATATTGGAATATTATATATACATCTTTCAAATATGTGTACAAAGGCCTATATAATACTATATAAGTGTACCTTGGTCAAATCTAATAAAATATCTTAGGTAGAAAGCCTATTGTCCAATGGATAAAGATTTCCCTAACTTCTATCGTCCAATGGGTAAAGATGGTAAGTAATATATAATCATATAAAGTGTACCTAGTAATCTAGTCACAATATCCTCGGTGTAAACCTATGGTCCAATGGATAAAGATTACCCTAGCGTTTATCGTCCAATGGGTAATAGATCAAAGGTTGACTTTGGTCAAAGTCTCACTTATGGTTTGGAAAGGTTCAAGAGATTCAATTAGGATTGGAAGTGCAACTGGTAGTTAGGTTACCTCAATGAATCGGTTGGAAGCTAACTAGGCTTGCTAAGTAGGATTCCTAGTCAAGAAATACGATTCTACGACTTCTCAATATGCTAGGCACTTGTCTTTAGAAAATGACTATGTTGCATGGCGAAGAAATCTCATCACGACGGATTACTAGGGAAAATATACAAGTGCTTTACAAGTATACTTGTCTTGGAGAAATGACTAGAAATTCTATATGAAGAAAACTATATTTATAAATCTAGAATTTAGTAACGACGGATTTTTGGATATTAGAAAGGAATTTTAAATGGAATCCAAGTAATAAAATAAAATTCAAAATTTTCATGAAATTTTTATTTCCCAAAAATCCGGGTCGTTACAAAAAGTCACCCGGGGTGATAGTCATCTCGCCAGCAGCAGGAAAGTGGAAGGTATTGGTGGTATCCCACCACCTCTCAACTAGCGAGGTCATCAATGACCAATCCATCTTCGGAAGATCGAGGCCCAGAACGAATGTCTCAAAACTTGCAGCGCGTACTAATTCCCGAGCCTGCTCTGGCAGCTTCAAGAACCATCTGTGCACCTCCTTGCCTCCATCGTGAGCTTCTAGCCTCCTGTTCCTCTGCCAAAGACAAAAGGGAGTTAATCTCATGATTGCATAAACAAAGGAAATACTAAGGGGCGTCAAATTAACATCTAAAAAGCATGCATTGCCTAGACAGGGGGCACAATTATTTTAGTTCCCTTAAACAATAACAAGTTCAACCCAAACACGGGTTCTTCTCATTCACGCTCCTAGCTAAAAGGGATTTTCATCCCGTAAACAGAAAAAATTCATTCTTAAAATACAAAGATTTCCAAAACTCCGAACTAAAGTAAACTTTTTACTTTTTTAGGAAACTCACCGGCACGTTCAGAACGCTCAAGTGATGCTCAGGCTCTCTGCGAACTATCTCGGCCTCTGGGCCACCAACAGGAGGGTGGTACTGCAGGAAACCGCCATAACCCAGCCTACGCGAAGGAAGAATGTAGGTAGCGGCATCAAACAAACCAGGCTCCTCAATCGCCTCCTCGTCAGAAGACGAATACTCGCACCTACATGAAGGGTGCGAGGATGAACCCGCAACACCCGAAGATGGCGTGGCCATCACGTCCAAGCCAAGAGAGAAAGAAAACCAACGGTTTCAAGCAACCGAAGCAGGCAGCAACGGCAATGGCGGCGGTGGTCGGAGAGGATGGTCGCCGGAGATGATGGTGGCCGACGGTAGTGGAGGAGGGTGGCGGCGTACGGTGATCGTCGAACGAGTGGAACAGAGAAGAACAAAAGAGGAGGAGGAGAAAAGATTAAATGGGCCGTGAAATCGATTAAACCAAACTTAAATCGATTTTCTGGCTTTTGGCGTTCTCACGGCCGAGACATCAATCCTTCGGCCGAGAGATCGATCTCCTGGCCCCTAAATCAATTTCCTTTAGCAAATATCAGATTTTGCTCAGTGCACTAACTTAAGCCATTATGGAATTCTGGGTCCATGACCAACAGAAGCAAAAATCAAATCAGCCTTGGGGGCACCCCCAAGCCAATGCAGCATAATCAAAACTAGCCTTGGGGGCATGCCCAAGTATCGAAGATCTCTCTCCACAAACTGCTGGCCAAAACAAGTCAAAACATCCAGCGGCTCTATACCCGTATCCACTACCAAGGAAGTAAGCAGCTCTGTGCCCATATCAACTCACTCAGCGGCTCTATGCCTATGCCCATCACTCAACGGCTCCAAGCCTATCATCTCAGCGGCTCCAAGCCCTCGACTTAGCAGCTTTATGCTCGCCATCTCAACAGCAGGCTCTACGCCTATAAATCATACTCAAGCAATCTCAATTGGCTCTAAGCCATAATAACCATCCCGGCAGCTCTACCCTCGCTATCACACCTAGGCTCTACGCCCATATTCACTCATTCAGCAGCTCTACGCTCGCTATCACAACTCAGCGGCTCCAAGCCCACTATCCCCACTGGCTCGAAGTCATGACAAGCAGTCTCAGTGACTCGAAGCCCATTACTTCAACAGGCTCAAAGCCTATATCTACCATCTCAACTAGCTCAAAGCCGTAAACAACCAATCTCAGCGGCTCAAAGCCCATTATAAATAGGCTCTATGCCTGTTATCACAACTCAGCGGCTCCAAGCCCACCGTTTCAACTGGCTCGAAGCCATAACAATCAACTTAGCGGCTCAAAGCCCATTATCGACAGGCTCTACGTCTGTACTTATTCACTCATTCAGCAGCTCTACGCTCGCTATCACAACTCAGCGACTCTAAGCCCACTGTCTCAACTGGCTCAAAGCCATAGCAACTCACTTAGCGGCTCCAAGCCCTCGACTCAGCAGCTCTACGCTCGCTATCACAACTTAGCGGCTCGAAGCCTGTATCTACCATCTAAAATGGCTCAAAGCCATAATAAACAATCTCAGCAGCTCCAAGCCCATTATCTCAACTGGCTCCAAGCCGTAAACAAGCAATAGGCTCTACGCCGCCCTAACAATCAAGACATTTATTCTCAGGCTCTATGCCTGAATGCTCAAAAATCTAACATTTTTGAATGCTCAAGCTCTACGCTTGGATGCCCAACCACTGTGTACTGGATGCTCAAGTTATACACTTGAATGCTCAAGCTCTACGCTTGGATGCCCAACCACTGCATACTAGACGCTCAAAGCCTGTACTTTGAACGCTCGGATTCTGCCGTCCGAATGCTCGAGCTCTACGCTCTGAATGCTCAAGTCCGGAACTTGATAGAAGCTCTAAGCTTAAAAATAAACACACATGCACGGGCCCGTGCATATTTGCATCAATTGCATCACATCGAGTCTGCATCATCATATCTGTTCACATCTAACCATCATCACACATATACACTCTACATATCTTTCATGGAACAGGTCAACCCTGCAATCAACCGGCTCTACGCCTCGGTCTTATTGATCGGTCCAGTACCTCGATCCTTTGGCTCCACGCCAACACCTATGATGAGAAAGCTCCGTGCACAGACCATCAGAATGCAACTAGCTCTACGCTTCGGTTCAAATCACGTCAAGCTCTAAGCTCACCTCAGGCTCCCGCCTCAAGACCACAGCAGGCTCTACGCCTCGAATTCTATCACCTCAGGCTCTCGCCTTATGCCAGCTCCGCGCTTCGGTCCCATCAAATTCTATCACCTCAGGCCCTCGACTTATACCAGCTCCGCGCTCCAGTTCATCACGTCAAGCTCAAAGCTCTGACACCACAGGCTCTCACCTTATGATCAATACCAGCTCCGCGCTTCGGTTCCATCAAGCTCTAAGCTCACCTCAGGCCTCCGCCTCGAGACCACAACAGGCTCCATGCCTCGATTCCATCACTCTCCAGGCTCTCGCCTCATGACTACAACCGGCTCCGTGTCTCGGTTCCCTCATTTCGCAAAGTTCCGTGCTCCAGTTACTGGCCCTGTGCCCCCCACATCTCAAAAACAAACGGCATCCGACTCATCCCCAGCAGGTGGTTTGGATTCCACCCCACTACATCAATTACTTCCAGCTCATTCGCAAGGATAGGCTACTCTACCGAGCTCCTTTCAGTCAAAGCAAGGATGATCAAGAAAAGCAAACGCACCTGCCGTGTACTGATCTACCCCAAAATACTAAGGAAGCTCTACGCAAAAAATCCCCAGGTAGCCCTGCGCTCCTTCAGCTATCTTTCGCCAAAACCCTGGCTCAATCTAGGTACGTCACACTACGGCTTTTTAAACCCTAAGGTACGTCTTCTGTCTCTAACCCTCCAAACTTTTTACTTTTCTTTATTGCCCGAACTACGATTGGTCTGAAATTCCCTTGTGGAATACGTAGGCAGCCTCCCGGCCCGACCATAACAAAAACCTTTTTTGAAAACCCCTTGGAATAGTGGTTAGACCAAATTGAGTTGCTTTTTACAGCTTTGACTCTTACTCAAACATGTCTCGCGATCCGTCTGAGTTCAGTCAAAGAGGGGCATCTGTAGACACCCCAATTTGGCCTAACGATTATTTCAAGTCCCACCTTGGGACCATCCCAATGATGAAATGGATACAGTGATTGCTGATTACCTCCTTGAGAACCTTAGGACTTTCGGTAAGAACTTTGAGCCACTTAGAGGACCCAATTCAGAGCCATACAGCCTTTCAGACAGAAATACAGAAGCCTAGGAGAATCCATCTGTCGACCGTGACATCGATCCCACGGCCCTAACATCATTTCCTCACCCGAGCAACCTGTTGCTAGCAAAATCTCCCTGAGAGATCAATCCCTCGGCCGCAAGATCTATCCGTCGGCCGAGACATCCATTCCTTGGCCGTGATATCCTTTACTCGGCCACCAGATCGACCTTTTCCCAGACTCTGGAACGTGTTCTGTCAGACGTTTGATCCGATTACACTACCTTCCCGATGCGTTCGGGCTACGCTCAGAGATTGTGACGAAGAGTTCGAATTGCATTGCAATTGCAATCGTGCCATTTGATTGGCCGGAGTGAGTCACCAATTGCCTATATAAAGGGCCTTTGGACTCCAAAAATATACACACGAAATTCATTAGAGTACACACTCTCTCAAGCCTCGAAACTCTGCATAAATACTCCCTCAAACCCACTCTTCGAAAGCCCTAACCTCCCGAAGGCAGCCGTCAATCCGGAGATCAAACCCCGAAGTTCAAACCCTAACCCTAGGGTTTTCAATCAAGCTTTCAGTCAATCACAATCAAATCCAAAGTAATCAAGCAACTGAGGGATCAAGGTGGTGAGGCCCAACGGCCTCTGGTTTGTCTTATTTACTGTATTTCTGATTAACCGTAGTGTTTTGATCATCTGTTAATCTTTCTATCTGGTGTGAGGAAGAACATCGACCGGGGCTTCGATCCCTCGGCCGGTACATCAAACCAGGAGGATCCCTCGGCCGTGACATCCATTCACCGGCCGCGAGATCCATCTCCCTGGGACAGTTTTGTTGCTTTCTCTGCTTTCTGAATGCATGCTTATTTATCGCACTGGCTCACTTTGCTTACTGTTTAAATGAATAAATAAACAGACTATGTGTTGGAATTAAACAAAGCATCTACACGTCTTATGTTGAATGATTATGGGCCAGTCTCACGACTGGGCAAAGAGGGGTGCCTAACACCTTCCCCTTATTGTACTTTTGGCTCCCGTATCAAGAATCTCTATCCATTTTCCCAGTTTTAATAAACTGGGTGGCGACTCTGTTTTGATGATAACCGCTATCATGTGGCGATGTTCCTAGCCATGGGAATGTCCATGATTTTGGTTTACGAAGCAAGCAACCAATCGAGCAAACAAACGTGATCAATCTGTATGGCGATGCCCCATTTGGGAGGTGTCTACAAAACTCTAAATATAACGTATGATATGCGTATGTTGAAAAGAATGTAGATTTCCATATCTATTTCCCTTAATTATAATTAGAATTATGTTTACTCTTGAAATGTAGTTTATCCCATACTTATAAATAAGATGTGTATAAGTTTTGTTGTTGAAATAAACGTAGGATTTTCCTATACCTCCTAAACTCTAAGTATAAGCGTATTGTATGCGTATTTTGAAATGATGGTAGACTATTCTATACCTTCGAATCCTAAGTATACGTAGAATTTCCCTATACCTTCGAACTCTAAATATAATAGTACGTATATGAAGTTATGTTGTTGAAATGAATGTAGAATACTCCTTACGCCCTAACTTTAAGTATAGTATAATTTTCCTATACTTTCCAAAAATCTAAGTATAGCGTATTGCATGCGTATTTCGAGATGATGATAGATTATTCCAAGCCTTCGAAATCTTAAGCATATGTAGATTATCTTAGCTATTTTCCTTAAGCATGATTAGAAATGTTTAGAAGTTGTTATCTTGATTAACCATGGCATGATTAGCATAACGTTAGAAACACTCAATAAACATATGCTGTTTTGAACTTAAGAAAGCATGATTTAGGATTAAGCTGTGGTGATTTCATTTTGACCTTAGAATGAATGTGAGCATGATTATGTGATTACTTGACTACTTGTTGTTGATAAAGCATAAGTGATTTATCACTCCAAAGGTGTCCGTCCATGTGACACTATGCTTAACTTATGTGATTAAATGTTGAGTATGATGATGTGATAAAATGAGCATGCTATCTAATATAGAGTTGAATGATCTTGTTAGTTTAGTTTCAAGATTTCTTAAAGTGTGAAAAGAATTACCGCGGAGTCATTGCATGTAAACGAGACACAAAAACCGAGAAAGTAGAAACATGACACCTAGGGTGTGGTTAAAGAAAAGATGGGATTATCCTGCGGAAAATATTTTGAAATTACATAATGACCGGACTTGGTAGTCATTGTGTAAGTGTTTGTGAAAACCGTAATGTAGCCGGACTTGGTAGCTCATTGCGAAGATTTCCAATGGGGCCGAACATGGTAGTCTCATGTGGAAATATGGCTTGATTCTTCGCGAAAAGGAATCAATGCAAGATTGAAAGAGAATGGATTTTGAAAACCATGATTGGCCGGACTTGGTAGTGTGTTACTAATGAAGCCGGACTTGGTAGCCTCGTTAGTAGCAATTTGTGAAAAACCGCAATGTGGCCGGACTTGGTAGTCCATTGCGAAGATAAAGGAAATAATTGGTCTTGGATAAAATATTTTTGAAACTACATTGTGGCCGGACATGGTAGCCCAATGTGAGTATGTTTTTGAAAACCGCAATGTGGCCGGACTTGGTAGTCCATTGCGAAGATAAAGGAAATAATTGGTCTTGGATAAAATATTTTTGAAACTACATTGTGGCCGGACATGGTAGCCCAATGTGAGTGGTGAAAACCCGCAAGGTGGCCGGACTTGGTAGCCCTTTGTGTGGACTTGTGAAAACCGCAATGAGGCCGGACTTGGTAGCCCATTGTGAAGATTTCCAATGGGACCGGACGTGGTAGTCTCATGTGGAAATAAGGCTTGGTTATCCGCGGAGAGGAGCCAATGCAAGATTTGAATGGATTGTGAAAACCGCGGTGTGACCGGACTTGGTAGCCATCATGTGTGTTACTAATGAAGCCGGACTTGGTAGCCTCATTAGTAGCAATTTGTGAAAGAAACTTTGGAAATGTTGATTTGGAAGTGATAATGAAGTGAAAAGGATGACACGGTCTACGATGAGTCGCGTAGGAGAAACACGAAAAGACATGACACCAACGTTAGAAAGATAGCGAA
Source organism: Rhododendron griersonianum (assembly GCA_018127125.1). NCBI lineage: Eukaryota > Viridiplantae > Streptophyta > Magnoliopsida > Ericales > Ericaceae > Rhododendron > Rhododendron griersonianum. Next base: position 45,320,466 of record CM030791.1, read on the forward strand.
TGCGGATGTGTTATTGCTTAATTTACTTTAATGAATGAGCATGTGTAATTGTCTAAGTGAATTTCTGGTTACAAGTAAGGATTTGTGGGTATGGTTTATCTTGGAAAAATAATAACACAGATTATGAAACGCTGCGAAGAAGAAACTCTGATATCACGAACACCAACGATAGTTAATAGAAAATGTGGATGTGTTATTGTTGATAGCTGTTGAATAAACACGTACTGCGTAGATATCATTATCTGTCTGATTCATTTCTATTATATGTGACTTGCTATGTGTAAGTTAAGGGTTAGTGGGTTTGGTTTATTCTATTGAGCTTTTTAAGCTCACGGTGTTGCCTTTGGTGACCCTAACATATTATATTGGTGGCGACGCCGGTATAATGTGTCAGACCTTATAGACGAACAGGGTGAGATGTACACTTTGGAGGCTTTTGGAGCCGAGGAGCTGGCTAGGATGGAAGAGCAGGAGGAGCTGTAGTTAGGAACCTTAGTTCCCTTCCCTTTTGAATAAATGTACTCCTTGTGAGGTTGATGATGTAATAATGAGCCAGACTCCATTTGATTTTATCAATAAAATTGTCCTTTAACGTACCTGAAATTTGGGGCGTTACATTCTCCGCTGCCATAAATTTGGCACCGTCCTAAGGGACACCCCTCCAGTTTCTCCGCCGCCATAAATTTGGCACCGTCCTAAGGGGTAAATTTGGCACCGTCCTAAGGGACACCCCTCCAGTTTGTCCCGCCGCCATAAATTTGGTACCGTCCTAATGGACACCCCCAGTTTCTCCGCACCGTCCTAAGGGACACCTCCCAGTTTCTCCGCCGCCATAAATTTGGCACCGTCCTAAGGGACACCCCTCCAGTTTCTCCGCTGCCATAAATTTGGCACCGTCCTAAGGGACACCCCTCCAGTTTCTCCGCCACCATAAATTTGGCACCGTCCTAAGGGACACCCCCCAGTTTCTCCGCACCGTCCTAAGGGACACCTCCCAGTTTCTCCGCCGCCATAAATTTGGCACCGTCCTAAGGGACACCCCTCCAGTTTCTCCGCCGCCATAAATTTGGCACCGTCCTAAGGGACACTCTTTCCGCCATTTGTTCGCACATGCATGTTTGCATTTGCCCCAAAGAACTACGCTGGTCTGATCCCTGCAGAAAAGGGTACGTAGGCAGTCTGAAAGGACGCGACCGCATGCATCAAATGTTTGTGTCTTCGCTTGCATTTGTGTTTTGAGTTGAGGATTTGATTTGGCTCGAATTGGGCTGTCTCAATCTTTGGACGGCACTCGTATCCATGCATGATGTCGAGCGTCACCCAAAGAGGGGCAACTGTAGACACCCCAATTTGAACTTGTCGAATTTCCTTGATTTGTGGCCCGGAGGCTCCCCGATGATGACTTTGGACTAAAACAAGCCTCACACCGATCGAGACTTTGCTCCTTGAAAGATTTGAAAAGGGAAAAAAATTGGTCAAAAGCATTTCCAAGCGCTTGGGAGCAGTCCCGAGCGCTCAAAACCATTTTCCAAAACCTCTGGCCTGGCTCACTCTCGAGCGCTCGAGAATGAAGTCCCAAGCGCTCGAGACTGCTCCCGAGCGCTCGAGACTAATATGTTGCCCAATGGATGGCAGTATCACCCACTATCCATGCAACTCATCATTACCACCATCTTGAGCCGGCTGATGATTCAGTCAACACTCAACCTCTGGTGGCAGAGATCTTCAGACCAAGGATTTTCCCATTTAAAAATGTTTTATTCAAATCCATTTGATTTTGAAAACCATAAGTTATTTTGCCTATAAATACAACTGGTCTTCAGCTGAGCCAGAGGCTGCAAAATTTCCTCTCTCTAGAACCACTCTCCTCTTTCTCTTGCTCAAGGCAAAAGGTTTTCCAAACTCAAACTCACTTTCCAAACTCCAAAGGTTTTGAAAATCATCAAGGAAAAGGGCAAGAAATTCAGAACACTCTCTGCTTCTGGTCTCTTGTGTTATCCACTCTGCAGTCATTTTTCAAAGCTATTCCAAAGAGCAAAGTTCAAGCAAAAGGTAGAAATCTTTACCTTTGATCAAACAAAGAGGCTGTTCTTCCCTTCTGAGAGGGGTCTCTCAGCCTGACCCAGTCTTCAATACTGGGTGCATGGTTGGGAGACCTTAGTGTAAAAACAAGAGCAATTGGGTACAAAAAAAAATGTTTTATCAAAACCCTTACTGGAAACACTCTGAGCGCTCGAGAGTGCTCCCGAGCGCTCGGGACTATTCCCAGTTTCATGCATGGTTCTTTGTCATACGGTAGGCTGGGAATGAGGTGCACTCTTAAGTGAAATGGTTTTATTTTGGCATGCATGCACAAGAAATCATTTTCCATAAAACAGAAGCGTATCTTACAAATTTCATGTAAGAACAAGGTTTTCCAAAGTTAAAAATAAGATTTTCTCTTGTTAAAGACCTAGGCAAGTGTGACTGCATGATAAAATGATTTCATTTTCCATTTGAGAGCAAGCTGACATGCAGCTCACTCCCAAGCGCTCTGAACCATTCCCGAGCGCTCGGGAGTGCATGCATGCCATTGCATTCCATTTTCCCAGTCTGCTGTGTTCTCTGATTTCTACATGCATAGGTATAGCCACTTGCTCTTTAAAAGTTGTAGATCTAATCTTGTCGAGGCAGGGATGCATGATCTGAAAGATTGAAGGCTTAGCTCAGTCTTTCAAGTCCTCTGCTGAGCTAGTAGTGTACTTAACAGCATTTCAGTTTCCAGTTTTACATTATATTCTGTCTGTGCTAACAAAGTTTTGCAGGTTGAGAGTGTCAGCACTCCCAAGCGCTTGGGACCACTCCCGATCGCTCGAGAGTGAATCCAGTAACAGTGTTGCATTTTCAGTCATCTTGTATATTATGCATGGCTATTTCACCCCCCTCCTGTACACATGCACATGCATGCACTTCCTACATGGTATTACTATGAATACTTGCTGGCTGGTTAAAATGAAACAAAATTCCTTTAAAAAATCCCACAAACGTTTAGTAGAGACCGATTTCGAATTGGGCGAGGAGGTGCCGTAAAACCCTTCCCCCCTCGTAACATGGCTTCCGGACCCTCAAATGATCTCTGGTTTTCAATTCAAATCAATGGTTTTCAAACAAAACGGTTTCTCGGGTGATATACCACAAATCCGGGTGGCGACTCTTTAAACTCAAATTCAAACAAACGATTTTTCAAATCGATCTCAAAACGGTACGAGGCGCACGATTTTCCAAATTGGGCCGCCCCGATCTCACCCGGGGCTGTGGTAGCCCACAGTATCATACCGGTCCCGTAACCTCTGCTGGCTCTGTCCTGGCGGGCTCGAAACGGACCTTTGCAGCCTCCCCCTGAGGGTCACGCACTGGCAACGTCCAAGAAAGTTGAGTGAGCCCGGTCGACTCTGCGAACTCACTCCTCTCCCAAGGACGGCCTGACCTGCTCCGCCGTCCCGCCCTCTCCTCACCGGCTACTAAGGCCTCCGTCCTCACCGCCCTTTGCTCTATCACCCCGAGCGCCCCCGCCAAGTATCGCCTCCGGTAAACGGCGTAGTCTCGCCCAGGCCTCAGAAAGGAAGTCGCGGCGACAGGAACCGTGAACCGCCGCAGCTCCCTCAGTGTGTACCGCCCTGTGTGCGAAGCACGAGGCGGAAGTGGCCCAGGGACAACAAACTCGGACGAGTCGAGTGACTGTCGTGTCACTCGGTCGCCCAAGTACCACTGCCACCCAAAAGCCGACTCCAACAGCACCCGGCTCGCCGTCACCACCCTACTCCTCGCCAGGTACTCCGGCTCGAGCCCTGCAGTCCTCCACGGGTCCCACTCCACCTGCAAAGCAATCAAGGGCATCAGCAACAGCATTAAAGCAATTCAAAGCATGAACTACAAAAGGAAAAGCAAGCCTCACCTGAGAACCGGTCAAGTGGTCAAGGTACACCCGGAAGCCAGAAAGCTTCTCCTGCAACTTCTTCTTCCCGATGCGCAGTGGCCCCCAGACCATAGCCTAAGGAAACACCTTCAAGTCTGGACACCTGTTCTCCGGAGGGTACATCCTCAGCACCTCGTAAGCCCACAGCTGCAGGGATTTCAAACAATCAAGCAATCAAGGCATCAGAAATACAGTACATGCAAAATAAAGTGCAAATATGGAAGTGGAATTGAAAGACAGTATCAGTTTCTTACCTCCCACACTCTCCAGTACCCTACTGCCGCCTTCGTCCCCTTGGAAAGCTCTTCCAAGGACTCGTAGCACGTACCCAGAGCCGCTCCTCCCCAGTCAAACCGAGAGGCCGTCCTCAAGTCAAGAAGCGCAGGCAGGTAGGACAAGTGGACCGTAGACCTCTTGTTCGGGTACAGAGTAGCCCCGAACAAGTACAACAAGTACACCCGCGCCAACTGCTCTAACTCCCGCTCAGAAACCTGCTCTCCCGCCAGCTTTATCTCCGGAACTCTCCCCTCCAAGTGCCTCTTGAACTGGTCATACGAGACCATCTCTGAGTTACCTGCAGGCACCATGCCCAAGAACCACCTCAGCGCCTCAGTGTCCCCGTGGATCCCTGAGTCAAACGGGATCGGGTCACCTCCTACCCTCAGGCCAGTAATGGCCGCAAAGTCTGCTGGAGTCACCATCATCTCCCCAATCAGGAAGTGGAAGGAGTTCGACGTGTCCCACCACCTCTCAGCCAGGGCAGTCAGCACGGCGTGGTCGCTCTTCACCGCTGTCAACGTGGGGATAAACAGACCAAACCCCGCCGCGTCCACAAGCTCTCGTGCCCCAGGCAAACTCAAGTACAGCTCAAGCGAGTGCGCTGGACCGCCATGCCCCCACGTACTGGCCACTCCTCTCTGCACATCACAACAATCAAAGCAAAAGGGAACTATCAGTGAAGCAGTTCAAATACAATAGACAGTCAAATCAAGCTACCAGGCATCCTACAAAGTCGAATCAAGCTACCAGGCATCCTATCAGTTGATTCAAACTATTAGAGCATCAAAGGCATTTATTCAGTCGATTATCGAGTTTCAACGGCATCCTACAAAGTCGAATCAAGCTACCAGGCATCCTATCAGTCGATTCAAGCTGTCAGAGCATCATGGGCATTTATTCAGTCGATTATCAAGTTTCAAGGGTATTCTACAAAGTCGAATCAAATTTCAAGGCAATCTATCAGTCGAATCACGCTATATGGCATACTACCAGTCGATTTTAGTTATCCACAGGCATTCTATAGTCGAATTCTAAAGTCGAAGCATCCTACGGACTATTATATCTGTTTCGGGTCGAGGTATCACTAACTCTACACAGTGAATCAAGTGCAAAGTTCAAGTATCATGCATCACAAGGCTTGATAGTGCAACGATATAATAAGCATACGCAACTACAACAAGTACGAAATGAAGGCTAAAGCAAGGTTTAAAGGTATACCTGAGTCCAACCCCTAGACAAGTGCAGCTCAGGGTCTCTCAGCACAAGCTTCTCGTCGTAGTCCCTCTGGCGAGGGACGTAGCTCTTAGCGCCCGATGAAACGAACACGTGTGGCTCCGGAGGAACAAACGTCTCAGCCACAAACCGGGCACGAGTGGCCCTCCGCCTGGTCTCCGCCAAGTCCACTGCCACCTCGTACACCCCGGGTCCCTCCTCCTGCTCCCTCTCGGCCTCCTCGGTTTCTCGCTCCAGCTCTCTTTGGTCTCTCTCCGCTGCCTCAGCCTCTCGCCTCAGTCTCTCCTCCTCGTCAGACTAGGCTATCTCCCTCAGCCTCTCCTCTCGGGCCGCCAAAACCGCCTCAACCATTGCAGGGTTCTCTCTCATGAGCCGAGCAAGCACGAACTCACCCACAAACTCCGCCAAGTCACGGCTCAAGATCAGCTCGTGACTGGACGACCCAACAGGCGGTGTGAACTCAACCCGCTCAACGTGGTCCACCCTCGGCACATCCCCCTCAGCCTCTACCACTGGAGCCTTACCGCTCGCCGGATCCCTCGGAGGAGTCCCTGGTCGGCCCCCGCTAACACTACCGCCACTGCCGCTGCCACCGGCCCCAACCAAACCCAAATCACCACCGAACACCACAAAACCCTCTACACCGCTGCTCGAGTCCAACCGATCAACCCACTGGTCCCACAGCCATCGGCGTACGCACCACCTCCACCAGCGCACGCCGGTCGTCGTCATCATCGACCTCCTCTGCATGGCCATCACCATCGCCCTCGCCACCTGAAACCGTTGCACCGGTGCCCGACGTGGCTCCTGTAATAGATTGATCGTCGATTTGGGGCCTCTCGGCCTTGCCTCCACTGATCGCCGCAGTCGCCGCCGCCATTGCCACCACTGTCACCACCTGGTTCTGCCATGGGTATGCGTGGATGAATGGGTTTTGGAGATGGAAGAATGGGATGAAGATTGGGAGATTTGGGAGAGTTTAAGAGTTTGGGAGTTTTTCGAAAAACCAAAGAATGGCGGTTTCGTACGACGTCTGGGAGTTTAAACGACGGAGGGAGTAGCTGGGCCAATTAAAAGCTGGACCTGGCAAAGTAACTGGCGCACACCAGTAAATTTATGCCGTACGCCGGTTGTAATTGGGCCTGGGGCCGAAACTCGCTTCGGTACTGAAATCCCATTCTCGTTTAAAGCCCATAATACCTTGAACTATGCTAGCACCCATGGTTAATTATTCCCCAAGCAGAGCAAATCAACGACGATCTATCCGTCCAATCTCCAATCAACGACGATCTATCCGTCAAATTTCAAATCAACGATGATCTATTCGTCCAATCTCCAATCAACGACGATCCATCCATCCAATCTCCAATCAACGAGGATCTATCAGTCCAATTTCAAATCAACGACGATCTATCCGTCCAATCTCCAATCAACGACGATCTATCCGTCCAATTTCAAATCAACGACGACCTATCCGTCCAATTTCAAATCAACGACGATCTATCCGTCCAATCTCCAATCAACGACGACCCATCTGTCCAATCTCCAATCAACGACGATCTATCCGTCCAATTTCAAATCAACGACGATCTATCCGTCCAATCTCCAATCAACGACGATCTATCCGTCCAATTTCAAATCAACGACGATCTATCCGTCCAATCTCCAATCAACGACGATCCATCCGTCCAATCTCCAATCAACGACGATCTATCCGTCCAATTTCAAATCAACGACGATCTATCCGTCCAATTTCAAATCAACGACGATCTATCCGTCCTATTTCAAACAAGTAGCCATGAGTTGCTTTCAATGGATTATTCCCCAGGAGAGTCCGCACCCGACGACGATCTATCCGTCCAATTTCAAATCAACGACGATCCGTTCGTCCAACTTCAATCAACGAGGGTCTGTCCGTATGTCTGTATCTTTCTCAATGGAGCCAATTCACGGCCTATCTTCCCCAGCTGAGTTAGCCGCCCAGACCGGGCTGTCAGAAGTCAAGGTCAGGATCAACCTATCCGAATACATCAAATATCCTCGACAATGGTGATCTATCCGCTCTATCAATCCATTCAATCAGGTTCTTTAAATTTTTCGTCTATCATTGAACTCGTACGTTCTGCTCTGGATGGCCTAGATGGGTGTCTAGAAAACCTTTGACGTTACTTACGCCAAGACGATGGTGCTCTCTAAGTGCCGTCAAAGGGGGGCTACTGTAGACACCCTATTCTGGACTGTCCAGATTAGTTTACTTACGGTCTTTGATTCCCCGATGATGATTAAGGTCAAGAACATCCCGAGTTTGTTAATGAGTTTGAGCTTTGAGCGTCCCGAACCTCATCCAAACCTTTCCGAACTCCTTGTCGAACCCTCAAGCCAGAACCAAATGGCCACAGCAAAACCCTACTGGAGTACGCGGGTGATGGACTAGCGTGCGTTGGAAGCATTGCCACGTGTCAATCATCGCCCATTTCTGGCACACGCCACTCAACAAGAGGCGCACGCCAGTCAATTTCAGTCAAATCAACTTTATTCAACCGAACGCGCGGGAGTTTTTGTAACCATCTGACGTCAGCTGGCAGCCCCCTTGATGATTGCTTCGGCCAGAGCCGTCCCCCTCTCTCTCCTACAACTTCCATCAACCCAAGTCCGATGCATTTAATGCATGGGAGGCTCCTCCTTGCCTTAAGCCACCAAACAACCCCTTAGGGGCCAACTGATCTCAGTCTCTTTCCTCCATCAATACCCCCCTTGCATTCATTTGCAAGGGGTTAACACCATTAAGAAGGCCCAAGCTTTGGCTCTTCCCTTTTCCCCCTTGTTCTTCTTGTTTCCTCTTTCATCCATTGAAAGACAAGGCAAGGAGATCAACATCCAGTCCATAACACACCCCATACTCACCTCTCAAACCCTCAAATCCCAAGCTCAAGCTCAAGCTTCTTTCCGAACTCACAAGCAAAGGTATACCACCTTTGTTTTCTATTATTTGTTCTGACCCCTGAGGGGGGCTAGCAGGGTCAAGGCTGGTAATCTATACCAGTCCTGGCCCTAATGCTGGCAAGGCTTCAAAGCCGTGTGAGATGATCGGGTGGCGCACGCCAGTCATTAGTACCGTACGCCAGTCATGGCTGTATGGCAAAACTGTCGTGGGGATCACCGATCATCCTTATTTTACTTTATTTATACTCTGATCACTCTCTTGCATGTTAAAAACTAGTTTACTGCTTTCTGTCTTTTAGGACTGTTCAATTATAGTACTTAGTATTTCATTGTTGTTGCAGTGGAATGCCCCTGGGAGCCTTCTGGTCATGTTCCAGAGCCCAGACGATGCAAAGCCAAGCACTGGCCAAGTTGTGTCAACTGGTGCACGGTACCATGTACCGGCGTGAGCCAGTCACACCTTGACCAGTGGCTGGCCCTTGCATGGCAACTAGGCCCCTGGCCTCTGTTTTTCCTCCCCTCACTGTTTAAGGGGTTTTCTGTTTATTTGGTGGTTTTCAAGCCCTCTGTCTGTCTGTAACTATATATAGCTGTTGATATATCCTGCGTGGTTTGTCCTGGGTGTGCACTAGTCCATTCCAGAGCCCAGAGGGTTGTTTGCAAGAGCTGTATGTTTGGGCCTACCGGCGCACGCCAGACCCTTGGTGGCGCACGCAGGTCGTGTCTTTATGCAGTGGCTTGGCCAGTGCATACAGCCTGTTCCTGCGTGCACCTCATTGGGTCAGTGTGTTCTAGTCTGTCCAAAACACTCACAAGTGCTTGTTCTCAATCTATTATACTTGCTTTAGATCAAACATCAAACATATATCAACATTTTTATCACATTTTTGTACATAAATGCAACTTGTTTACAGTTTTAATCCCCATTAACTGTTCCCCCGCCCTAACTGGCTATAAAAATGATCAAATGAGAGAGAGAAAAATGAACATTTTACAAAATGCCCGAGTAGAGATCGATCTCCAGATTGGGCGAGAGGGGTGCCATAAAACCCTTCCCCTCTCGTAACCTGGCTCCCGAACCTCAGATATCGAAGGTGACGACGGTCCAGTCTACAAGCCTTTTTCAAACTCAAACGACGTAATCCAAACGTTTTCAAAACCCAATTTCTTGGGTATTTTCCGCAAAATCCAAGTGGCAACTCTGAACTGCGAAGCGTTTCGCCGCGCTTTCCACAAGATAGGGCGCACCCGATTTTACAAAGCATTAAAAATGTAAGATTTTTGGGGCGTGTGCCCACACCAACAGAAGTAAAATCAAGTCAGCCTTGGGGGCATCCCTGATGCCAATACAGCGTGATCAAAACTAGCCTTAGGGGCATGCCCAAGCATCGAAGATCTCTCTCTCTCCACAAACTGCTGGCCAAAGCAAGTCAGAACACTCAGCGGCTCTATGCCCGTATTCACTATCAAACAGCTCAGTGGCTCTATGCCTATGTGGGCAGCATGCCCTTCGGAGAGAAAGGATTTCGTTCCTTCCCGCCGTTTGCGGCCTTTTTTCAAAAAATCGAGGGAGCGCAAGCGCCGATGGCGGGCGCTCAAAAATACAGAGTCGCCACTTGAGTTTTGAAGGTCCGACACTCAAGGAACCGTATTTCAAAACACCTGCCGCGCTGTTTGTTTTGAAAAAGTTAAGGAACCAGTCCGTCATAACCATATCTGGGTTCGGGAGCCAGGTTACGAGAGGGGAAGGGTTTTATGGCACCCCTCTCGCCCAATCCGGAGATCGGTCTCTACTTAGGCATTTTTATGAAAACTTTTGTGATTCTTCCTCTTTTAATTAACTTTAGCCAATTAGGGCGGGGGAACAGTTAATCGGGGATTAAAAACTATAACAATTTGCAGGATGTGATCAAATGATAGCATGGATGGATGGCATGATAAATGATAAACGGAATGAACTTGAAATAGCGATCAGATGCCAAAACCAAGCTTGGGGCAGATTTACCCTGCACGATGGCCAGCCTGCATGCATGAACATATCTGCATGCAAGTCAACCATCGCGCGAGACACACTGACCCTCGCGCGAGTGTTGTCGCCTCACCACAGTCCCAAGATCATCCCCTTCTGGGCTCTGGAAGGACCAGTGCACACCCAGGAAGCAAACCAAGCAGTTTATTGAAAGACTGTAAAATACTAATTATTACATAATACTCCAAGCAGGAGCCAAATGAATTGAAACACAACCCCTAAATAGTGGGGGTATCAAAATAGAGGCCAAGGGCCTAGTTACCCATGCAAGGGCTATTCATGGGAATCACAGAACCGTCGCGCGACAGAGAATGAGTCTCGCGCGACATTCCTGACTGGACTTCCAGGAATTGCTTTGCATGCTTGGGATCCTGAGACAGATTCAGGGGATCCCAAGGGCATTCCAAACTATTTAGAGCAAATAAACTAGCTACTGTATTTTGTTTTTGCATGCATAACAGTGATCTAAAAGTCAAACTGAAGTACAACAGACATGAATATGTTTCAAAACAAAAAAGGGCTAGTCTCCCTTCCCCACGAGGTCCATTCTCTTGCTGACACAAGTGTCGCGCGAGTATAGGGGACCATCGCGCGAGGGTGTAACTGCCACGATTTCTTGTAACTCTGCTGGCTTTAGGACCAGGGCATGGTATTGATTACCAGCCTTGGCCCTGTCAGCCCCCCTCAGGGATCAAAACAGAAACAGGTTAAATATTATACCTTTGCTTGGAAAGGGTTTGGAAATGGATTGGATTGATGGGTGTGGCCTTGCAACCAAGTGTGTATGAACACACTAAGTTCAGGAGATTAGGAGGTGGTTTGGGGTTAGTGACTTTGTGCTAGCTAGTGTTTGCCTTGCAAAATAACCAATGAACTCCTTAGTTAATTTTTGGAACCCTTAACATGGAAGATGAAGGGGGGTATTTGTAGGAGGAGTGTAAGGGCTAGTTAGTGACCAAACAAGGCCTTGGGACCAGCCAACAAGGCTTGGTCACAACTTGGTTGTGAGGCTAGCCAACAAGGTGAGTGGGGAGTGGTTGTGAGGATGTGAAGGTGTAGCCTGCCAGAACCCTGTTCAGCTGAGGTAAACGGGGTTCCAGCCCATGTGACACCCAATGATCACCTGTCCAGCTGGATTCTGTGATAGGGACATGAGGGAACTGTTGCGCGAGTGTCCATAACCATCGCGCGATGGTCAATAGTCAACAGTTTGACTTTGACTACACCTGGCAAGCTGAGTGTCGCACGAGGGACACAAAGGCTCGCGCGAGGGTCTACTCTGGCTCTAGGGTTTGACTGAAGGTTCAGAGGGGTTCAAAAGGTTCAAGCAGGGTTCTAAGCATTCCAAGCCTAATCCATTCCCAATCCAAGCTCCGTTTGATCCGATTTCATCATCGGAGAAACAAGAAAATCGTAAAACGAAGTAAAACAATTGGGAGGCCCAGATTGGGGTGTCTACAGTAGTCCCTCTTTGACGGCACGCGGAGCACCATTGACTGGTACGGGTAACGTCAAAGATTTCTAGACACCCACCAAATCCGCCCAAAAACCGATTAAATGGAAAATGCAGACGATTATATAAAAATACTGTGCACCAAGGGGGACTTGAAGATCGGATAGATCGCCGCTAGTTGATCGGACGGATGGATCGTCGCCGATTGATTGATCGGACGGATAGATCGTCGCTGATTGATTGATCGGACGGATAGGTCATCGCTGATTGATTGATTGGACGGATAGATCGTCGCTGATTTGATGATCGGATGGATAGATCATCGCTGATTGATTGATCGGACAGATAGATCGTCGCTGATTGATTGATCGAACGGATAGATCGTCACTGATTTGATGATCGGACGGATAGATCATCGCTGATTTGAAATTGGACGGATAGATCGTCGCTGATTGATTGATAGGACGGATAGATCGTCGCTGATTGATTGATTGGACGGATAGATCATCGCTGATTTGAAATTGGACGGATAGATCGTCGCTGATTGATTGATCGGACGGATAGATCGTCGCTGATTTGAAATTGGATGGATAGATCGTCGCTGATTGATTGATAGGACGGATAGATCGTCGCTGATTGATTGATCGGACGGATAGATCGTCGCTGATTTGATGATCGGACAGATAGATCGTCGCTAATTTGAAATTGGATGGATAGATCGTCGCTGATTGATTGATCGGACGGATAGATCGTTGCTGATTTGAAATTGGACGGATAAATCGTTGCTAATTGATTGATCGGACGGATAGATCGTCGCTGATTTGAAATTGGACGGATAGATCGTCGCTGTTTGCGGGCGGACCACTGCTGGGGATACAAAAATCTTTGGGTTTGAAGACAAGACTTTCAAAATGACCCTCAAATTTATTGTACAACATATCAATAAGTCATGGACCCCAAAAAGGGAGTGATTGAGATTGGGCCGGACTCAGAACCTGAATTGGGCCTGAGGCCCAAAGCGGAGTGTCGCGCGACACTTGGGAACAATCGCGCGAGGGTTTCAGGCTAGGGCTTGGGTTTGAACAAGCCCAGACCCGGCCCATACCCGTTCCAATCGTTTAAACTCCGCGGGACGTTACAGAAACCGTACCAGAACAGTTTCAAATTTTTGAAACTCCTCCTAACCTCTCATCTCTCCTCTCAAACCTCTCCCAAACCTTGATTTCGTCCGTAAATCCCATAAACCCAACCTTGATCGTCCACCCATGGCAGACCACGGCAGTGGGGAAGACGGGGGAGGTGTTGTCGTTGAGCCAGAGGATCGAGGAGGGTCCACGGCCGTCGAAACAGGGGATCAAGCACCGGTGGAGGCCACCGCAGGGGCCGGTGCAGCAATTGCAGGCGGCGGAGATGGCGAAGAGGGTCGCGAGCAGGCGACTGTTGGCGGCGACGAGTGTCGCGCGATAGAGCCAGAGGCTCGCGTGACCATTGAGCCTGAGGCCGCAGGGGCTGTCGTCGAGCAGTTAGATCCAAGCATGGCCGTAGAAGGGTCGGTGGTGACCGGAGTGAGTTCAGGAGACGCCGGGGATATTGTTGCTGGAGAGCACCATCGCGCGACAGAGGAGGAGCCTCGCGCGATGGTTGATGCTGGAGGAGGCAGTGGCAGTGGGGGCGATACCATTGAGCCGTCTGGGTCCCCGCCGAGGGATTCGGCGAAGGGCAAGGGTGCTGTAGATGCAGAGGTGGAGGCCACAGAGACTCCGGTTGAAGTCCGAGAGGAGGACATTTTGTTTAGGCCCGCAGTGACGTCGTCGAGCCATAGGCCGATCACTAGACACGACGTCACCGAGTACTTGACCGACGAGGCACTGGCGAGGCTTCTTGAGGACAATCCCCTGGTTGGGGAGTTGGTCCTAAAGGCTAGAGAGGACCGCGACCGGGCCATTGAGGCGTCGGTGGCCACGGAGAAGGCCGAGAGAGAGAGACATGGGAGGGAGGAGCTCTTGAGAGATGCAGAGGCTGAGGAGAGGGCCAGAGTTGAGGCGCAAGGGCCTAGGGCTACAGCCGTGACGGAGGCGAAGAACACGAGTCGGCCGGGCTTTTCAGCGGAGGTATACGTGCTTCCTACGCCACACCTCTTTGTGCCGTCGGGCATTGCGGCCCGCGTACCGTCGCAGAGGGACTACGACGACGAGTTGGTGCTGAAAGATCCCCGGGCCCACATTGCAGCGACATGGACAGAGGTATATTCCCAGAAAACACCCTTCGTAACTTGATTTCGATATTCTTGCCGTGATAGTTCACATTCGATACTTGCTTAGAATGTGCTTGAACTTAGGATTGTATAGATAACTTGCGAGCCAAATCAGGCTAAAACCACGTACTTCCTGTAACGTAGGCCCAATATGTAATAACTTGAACCAACCATCCGTTGTAGGCTTCATTGATTACCTAGAACTTGAGAATGAACTTCCCGTATACTGATGAACCCTTTTGCTGCTTGTTTTTGTATCTGAAATAGGCGGGAGCAGAGCAGAGGGACATCCGCGGCTTCGGGGGCGAGTGCATGTCCTTGCAGCTGTATGAGGGGCTGTCAGAGAGAGTGAGGCGGCTGGTGGACGAGGTAGGCTTCGGAGAGTTTGTGCGGACTTTGACCCCGGCGAGGATTAACCATGACGTCCTTGTTGCACTTGCTGAGAGGTGGAGGGATACCACCAATACCTTCCACCTACCTCCTGGGGAGATGACGGTGACGCCTGCAGACTTTGCAGCAATCACGGGGTTGAGGGTTGGAGGTGAGCCCATCCCGTTTGACTCGGGGATCCAGGAGGATCGGGTTGCTCTGGAGTGGTTTCTGGGCAAAGTGCCTAGGATAGAGGGGGGGATGGCGAGGTACGACCAATTCAAAGGCTACCTGAAGAAGGAGGTGACGAGTGACCGAGAGGCGGAGCAGATGGCCCGGGCATTTCTGCTATACCTGTTTGGTGCCACTCTGTACCCAAACAGGCGAAGCAACGTCCACCTTTCTTACTTGCCAGCGTTGAGGGACTTGAGGACGGCCTCGCACTTCGACTGGGGCGGAGCTGCTCTTGGAACGGCCTACCACTTCTTTGGCCACTCGTCGAGGACGGGTAAGAGCACGGCTGGCTACTGGAAGGTCTAGGAGGTACAATTCTAACCCTTTTAAGCACAATTTGATTATGCTTGTCCATTGTTTAGTCTGTTTAACTGTCTCGATTTCAAATGCTGTATGCCTTGACTAATGTTTGAACTTGTCTAAACATCATGCAGCTTTGGGCTTACGAGGTTTTGCAGATGTATCCGCCGGAGTGCAAGCATCCAGACCTGAGCACTCTCCCTCGCGTGCTGAAGTGGAGCAAGGCGAGCACAGGAAAGAAGGAAGGGAGAGGCGAGCTCAACGCCTTTAGACTGTACTTGGACGATCTTAGGGCCTCGCAGGTATGAACACGTAACCGTAAGCTTTAGACATGCATTCATTTCCTTACTTTAATGCTGTCGCTGATCAATCGTTTGCATTGCCTGTTTGCCTTGACTTGCAGGTCAATTGGGATCCCTGGAGGAGACCGGGACCAGAGCCAGAGTACATGGCCAGGAGCAGAGCCGTTACGGCCAGCAGGGTGCTGCTAGAGTCTGCCTTTGGTTGGCAGTGGTACTTAGGAGACCGAGTGACGCGCCAGTCGCTTGGCTACCCTGAGTTCTGGGTGCCAGGGCCGCTCCCACCTCGAGCTTCACACACGGGAGAGTACACACTAGCTGAGCTGGAGAGGTATAAGAGGCCGGATACTGAGCTTGAACGCCACCTGCGTCCTGGTAGGGACTATGCTGTCTACCAGAGAGACTTCCTGGCGGGTCCACTGGGGATCCGTGGTCTGAGAGAGGTGCGAGGCCAGGTCGCAGGGGCTGCTGAGGAGAGGAGAGCAGCAGGAGAGGGACAGAGAGGAGATGAGAGCTGGGCAAGGCGAGCCCCGAGCGGGCCGGCCGTTGGTGGACTTCCTGCTCTGCTTTGGAGGATTCCTATGGTTGACAGCCAGGGGAACCCTGCGGAGTTACAGTTAATGCCCGCGAGAGCGAAGCCCGCTCATGTGACCGTTTTGGTAAGAATCAGCTTCCAATATTGCTTTTGAATTCCAAATACTTGAATTATCTGCTGAATAGCCTGATGAACTTGAATTGCATGCAGGTGCCAATTGAGTGGGTGAACGAGGCCGTTTGACGCATGCTGGCGTTGGAGAACGTGGTGAGAAGGACGGCGAGCGGCACGCCATTGGAGTTGGAGTACCAAGTGCCGACACCACAGCCGACTCAGCCAGCCGTTGTTCAAAGGACCCAGGTATGAAAAATGATACATTCCTGCTTTCGATACATTCCTGCTTTGACAGCTTGATAGACCGCACCTGTTTTCAATACAGAAATACAATATGCACAAATGATACTCATGCTTTGAAATGAAATGACAATGCAGGTGCAGGGGAAGATGAACCCTAGGAGGAAGAGTGCGCTAGATCCGCCACTGACGAAAGTGGCGGCGCAGAAACCCACACCTCCGACCACTACTACGCGGCGACAGACGAGGGGCTTACAGACAGCGCGCGCACGCGAGGAGGCAGCCAGGCAAGCCGTGAAGCAAGCCGAGCTTCGGTACCAACTTAAGAAGCGCGAGAAGCCGACACTGGAGGAGCAGGGCCGCCGGAAGCAGTTGGTCTTGGGTCCAAACTCCGAGGACGAGGAAGGAGAGGACGAGGAGGAAGGAGAGGACGAGGAGCACTCATCCACTAGCAGTGGCTCCGACGACTCCATCGACGATCCAGGGTACAGAGACGATCCCTAGGAGCTACGGGATGCTGTGGATAGTGGTGACGAGCCTGGGAGGCGCTGACGAGGCCTCCGTTACCCTTTTGCATGCTGTTTTTGCTTTTGATTTCGGGCCTGCGTGCCCAAGTAGATAGCTTTTGACAGATACTTTGAGGGCCTGCGTGCCTTTTGACTAGCGGGCGCATATGCCCTGACTTGACTTGGCATTTTTTGATTGGCCGAAGTGCCGTTGATATAGCAGTTGACATGGATAGATCATGGTTGATATAAAAAGCTTGCAATTTTCAAGTTTATTGCTTCTCATTACGAATAAGAGAACATAAAACCCACCACTAATACCGAACTTGTATTGACAACACATCGAGATCACTCACAGACACATATGGGTATAAAAATTGACCTAGCTCTGAATGAAACGAGAAAAGTACCCCAGTATACGAGGATACGAGAAATAATGAAATTTTGGGCATTGATACGCCAAAACTCACAGTATTCTGTTAAAGACAAAACCGACACTACAGATAGGTCAAGAACGGTCAACATGACCTGTATCAATCAGCGGGACTAAACAAAACGCCCCCAGAAAAGACTTTCATCGAAAAACGCACAAAAAGACGCAAAATGGCATAAAATGCCCAAGAATGACTCAATTATGTCCCGGACCGAAACCGACACCTCCATATAGTCACTCAAGGCCTAGGCGACCTGTATGGCATGACCAAAATGGGCTAGAGCCTCCAATGCTAGATTCGACCTCCCGAAATCTCGGTTTGAACTTGAAACGGGCCTCCGAGGGTCCAAAATCTTCGTTGAGCACGGCATTCGGGATCCGATGCTTGGGTACAGTCACATATGCTCATAATGACTTGCTGGAACTATCAAAAGTACCAAATGACCTTTGGAATGAAAATCGACCAATTTGGACAGTAGCTGTTGGAATCTGTCAAAATTGCAGACCAACCATCGCGCGATGGTTTGGAATTGTCGCGCGAGTAACTTCTGTCGCGCGATGCTTTGAGAATGTCGCGCGAGGGTCAATCCCTGCTAAGCAGCCTTTGTCTGACCAAATTATTGCCATGGACCTGTTCATTGTTCCACGTCCCGAAAGTTATTCTGGGTTTGCAGAAGGAAGGCTGTTCTCCCATGCAAGGTGGTAGGACACCTAAGCCTTGATCTCATCCACTCCTTGGCTATTTGAAGAAGGGTTTTGAGACTTTAATGAAGTGTACACCTCTCCAACTTATCTAAAATGGGAGATTCACTAATGGAAGCCCTTGATCCTTGGCTAATGAGAGACGAAACCATAAATTGGGCGAGCCCCCGGTCTCGCTGTTTATCCTCGATTCGGGATCTCCGATTTGCTCGACCGTGCGTCGAACTCCTCCAAGCCGCATTGCCTTTTTGGGACCCCATCGTGCATGTCTTCCGGTTCCGCCAAGACGAGATGTGCCCCACAATAGAAGAATTCTAGGCATATGCGCCAGGGTTCGCCAATCTAGATGTTCTTGCTGTGCCGCCCGTCCATGAAGACATGGAACAAATTCTACAGGCAAAACTCAACATTTCGGAGGCGCTGACGGCCAGCATTATTCGAAACAGCGAGCTCAACATCCTTCGCCTAATCGAGCTGTATGGCCCCGAGGGTGGCCTGGGAGACTATGTTAGGGAAGCTCACAGACGCTTCATTTTGTCCATATGCGCATTGGCCGCGTACATGCTGGTTCCTATTGATGGAGGGGTAAATCCCAAATTGGTGAGCATTGCCTTGCAAATGGATAACGGGAAAAACATCATGCCCGTGGTTTTAGCGGAAACGCTCCTGGGCTTAGATATGCTGAAACTTGAGCAAGCCGACTCTTTCAGTGGATGCCCTATCTTGCTCCAGGTAGATTCCTATTCGACATGCTTTCTTGCACTTTTAGCTTTACCTCAAATGCTTAGGCTGTATTGGTTTCTGACTTGTCTTCTGCTCTTGTGCAGCTCTGGCTGGCGGACAAAGTGGGGGTTTTAGAAGAGCCACATGCTGGCTTTGAAGAGTTCCCCAGATTGTTGGTCGCAAGACCGATGTTATTTCCTGACCTGACAGTGGACATATGGTTCGCCTTTCTAAATGATCTGCAATCCGAGGACATAGTCTGGAGGTGCCTCTGGTTAAACCCTCCGGCAATGACGCTCAAATCAGCGGGATACAAAAGAGTGATAATCGCCGGCCTGTCAAGCTTCACATTTTATGTCCCTGGGCGTACGCTCCGATAGCTCGGAAGAAGCCAAGGATACAAGCGATACGGAGCGGAAGACTTCGACCTCCCCGCATTCACCTCATGGGACTTGCACTGCTATAGAGACAACTGGGGCGATAGGACGTTGAAAGAATCAATCTCGGAGTTCAGGACGTGGCTGGAAAATCGTTACATAAGGTGGCTCCGCGTTGAAGTTGAAGCAAGACTGAGGGGATATTTCTGAATCCCGTGGGAAAATGAGTTGTAATTAGTAAAGCCATTAGGCTGAGCTTCTGGCTCCGCTTTTCAATACTTGCTTTGTAAACTGTACGCCACTTTGCCCGGCCTGACCGGCTAAGTAACAACTTCGAATTATCCGGCCGTTATTCCTCCGAGGGACCGAACTTGTCACTGAATGTGTAATTTGAACGAACAACGCTTCGACGTAGTCATAATCGCTCATAATGATCTACTGGAAGCATTGGAATTTCAAAATCCGGCCCGAGTCAAAAACCGGAAAATAACCCCAAAAGGCAGTAGCCTGCCCTACTGTGCCGAATTAAAACCCAACTCTCGCGCGAGCAAACGAAACCGTCGCGCGAGCATCAATGATCGCGCGACACTGCATGACCATCGCGCGATGGAGAATTCCTGTTACAGTGGCCAGCCTTGACTCATTCGGACAAAAAGGGGTGGCAGGCTTTGTCAGCAGGTCTGGGCGTGCAGGGGCTCCTGGCTTCCCCCAGAGATGTTCCCTTGATCTTTAGCAAGTGGATGGACACCTTGCATGGTCACATCACTCAAAGGAAAGGCATTACTTCCTTTCTTGGCCTATAAAGAGGAGTAAGTCCCTGAATGAAGGGTGTGCCTACCGTGGAAAATTTTAGGCACTGTTCCCCAAATGGCAAATCATCTCCCCACCTTAATCAGCCCATGGCTCGAAGAATTTGTCGCGAGCGATTGGCTATGCTTCCGTTCTCACGGTTTGGCGGCCTTTCGCTTCTTAAAAAGTGTAAGGCTCCGCCCCGAAATTTTAAGAGCAGCCCTGCAGTTCTGGGACCGAGACGTCCATGCGTTCCGATTTGGGGACAACGAGCTGTGTCCGACCGTTGAAGAATTCCAAGCATATCTCCAAGGCTTTGCTTCGAGCGTGATTGTCGTGCCACCTTACAGGCAAAGTATGTCAAAGCTGCTGAAAACGTGTCTGAACATTTCCAGGGGTGCGGCAGAAGGCCTGTTGATCGGCGGACAGATAAACATTGCGCGCCTAATGGAATGGTACGGGCCTGACGGCGACCCAACCGATATGGTTCTGCAGGCTCGACGTCGATTTGCCATGTCAATTGGCATACTGGCCGCGTATTTACTGGTGTCTCCGCATAGGCGGCCCGACCCCTCGTTGGTTCACGTGGCTACGGAGATGGGTGCTCGGAAGAACGTAGTTCCCCTAGTGCTTGCTGAAACGCTCATTGGTTTGGATTTGGTGGCCACAGGTCAGACGAACACATTTGGTGGCAGTCCAACCCTGTTACAGGTAAACTCTCACTCAGCTCACCTTTTTCCGGCTTCCACACAGTCTGTTTTTACCTCAACTCTCGGCTAAGGCTATATGGTAGCTCCTTACTTGTTTTCTTTCGCTCGGGCTTATGTGGCTCCTTACTTGTCTTTTCACTCATGCAGTTGTGGCTATGTGACAAACTTGGACTAATCTCGGCTCCTGGAGCGGACTGGCCCCGTCTGCCCGGGCGAATGCACCAAAGGGGAATGCTGTACCCAGAAATGTCTGAGGAGGAGTGGTACACCTTCATGAGAGAGATGTCTCCGCGCGAGATCGTCTGGCGGCATAGAGCCCTGAACATCCCGGATATGGCTCTGCACTCTGCAGGTTTCGAGAGAATGGTGATTGCTGGGCTGTCTAGTTTCACGTTCTACATTCCAGGTCGCATCCTGCGGCAACTAGGCATGAGCCAAGGCCTTCATCGAGCTGGGATAGAAGATTTCCAGATTCCAGCTTTTACAGCCCAACATCTAGCAGGATATGAACACAACTGGGGTTTGAGAGAACTCGGAGGAAAGGAAGATGACTTCAGCACAAGACTCAAACGTCGCTATGTAGCATGGTTAAGAGAAGAGGTCTCAAGGAGACAAAACGCAGACTGACTCCTGACTCAACTCCAATGATCTAGAATAAACTGTGAGCCCGTGAGGGCCTCTTAGCATTTTGTTCTGTTTTTTATGCTTTACTGCTTTTCTTAGGGCTCTACTCAGCCTATGTAATAGAAATAATAGTTTTGAATAAAGGTGAAAGATTAAGAATTTTCCCCTTTTTGGTCCAAGTGTTGAACACCACGTCATTCGAACGTTGAGGTACGCTTTGGAATAAAAACCCTGGATCGAGTTGATTGATTGTGACCGAATCTCACAGAGAGTTTGCCTACGTATCCCGAGCTAGGGAATCAGGTCAAAACATAGTTCAAGCTAAGGTTCACTCGTGTATTTTGGCTCTCCTTTTGTGCTCTAACTTTTGCCTAGAACTGCCTTTGCAGGTTTCCAGTCTAGCGAGCTTTGATTGAATGCCTATTTATTTTTGCCTAAACTGCCCCCTTGGGTTTTCAGTCTAGCAGGCTTGCTCTAATTTTTGCTTGGGACCGCCCACCCTTGTGGTTTCGGCCCAACGAGCTTCTCTCAAGGGTAGTAACGTTTTAAGTTGATCCAGGTTGACCAGAGTGTTGAACTCGTTGCCGTCCAGATCAATGAGCTGAGCTGCCCCACCCGAGAGGATGGTCTTGATAATGTAAGGTCCCGCGCGCTTCGGGCGGAACTTGCCACGTAGATCGAAGATGGGAGCCCGGATTTCCTTTGTGACCATGTCCCCTTCAGCCAAGTCACGAGACTTCACTTTCTTGTTGAATGCCCGAGCAATCCTGCGCTGATACCCCTGAACGTGATACAAGGCACGGAGCCTTCTCTCATCAAAAAGCATGAGTTCGACAAACCTCCCGCTAAGCCATTCGGACTCTGCGAGTTCACATTCAGCCATGATCCTCAAAGTTGGTACTTCAAGCTCGATGGGAAGGACAACCTCCATCCCATAAACCAGGGAAAAAGGGGTTGCCCCTGTTGATGTTCGAATTGACGTGCGGTACCCCCAAAGAGCTAGAGGCAGCTGCTCGTGCCAGTCCCTGGCGGACTCTGCGGACTTTTTAATGATAGTCTCGATATTCTTGTTGGCTGCTTCGACTGCCCCATTCGTCTGAGGGCGATAGACCATTGAGTGATGAACCTGGATCTGGAATTCTTCGAAAAGCTCCATCACCCTGCCTTTGAAATGGACCCCATTGTCAGAAACAAACGCCTGCGGAACCCCGTACCGATAGATGATGTTCTTTCGGATGAACTGAGCAACCTGGACCGCCGTCAGGGTCTTGTAGGATTCAGCCTCAACCCACTTGGTGAAGTAATCTATTGCCACCAAAATGAACCGATGCCCGTTCGAAGCAGAAGGCTTGATCATGCCGATAACGTCGATACCCCAAACAGAAAAGGGCCAAGGTGATGTCATGCCAAACAGTTTAGAAGGAGGGACATGCATGAGATTGGCATGGATTTGACACCTATGGCAGCGGCACACATAATCCACACACTGAGATTCCATGGTAGACCAAAAGTATCCTTGTCGTAGGATTTTCCTGGCGAGCATGACCCCGCTCATGTGAGGGCCACAAACTCCCTCGTGAATTTCCTCTATGATTTTGATGGCTTCAGCGCCGTTGACATAGAGCTTATGCATTCCGCAGTGAGATCTTTGATATAGTCTCCCGCCACAGATAATGTATTGAGCGGCCATTCTTCGCAGTGCCGCTCGATCCTTCTTAGTGGCGTCGGCCGGAAACTGACCACTTTCGACGAAGTTCCAGATATCATGATACCAGGGTAGGCCATCATCAACATCATCGACGGCGTTGACGTACTGATAAGCAGGCAAGTCCCGCTGCTCAATTAGAATAGGACGAAGCTTGATACCAATCGGAAGCTCGACCATGGAAGCCAGAGTTGCTAGAGCGTCAGCGAACTGGTTCTTCATCCGAGGGATGTGCGTGAACGTGACTTTGTTGAAACGAGGAATGAGGTCCTCCAGGTCTTGGTGATAAGGCTTTAACCTGTCTTCCCGAACTTTCCAGTCCCCGTTAGCCTGAGAAACGACAAGGTTGGAGTCACCAATAACCTCGAGCTTTTCAACACCAAGTGTAAGAGCAGCTTCCATGCCAACAATGCAGGCCTCATATTCAGCCTGGTTGTTCGTGATATCGAAATTGAGTTTGAACGCGAGCGGAATATGAGCACCATCGGGGGTTATAAGCAAAACCCCAATCCCGTATCCCTTCTGATTGGCTACCCCATCAAAATAAAGAGTCCAGGTGTCTTTGACAACCGCCATCACTCCTTCATCCGGAAATGCAAAATCCGAGTCCTCTGGCCCATCGACAGGATGATCAGCCAAGAATTCAGCGACCGCACGCCCTTTGACAGATTTCCTAGTGACATATTCGAGGTCAAACTCTGCGAGCAACAGCAACCAACGTGCTAGCTTACCAGTAAGCGCAGGCTTCTCAAACAGATACTTGAGAGGATCCATTCGAGAAATCAACTTCACTGGGTAAGCCAGCATGTAGTGTCTTAATTTCTTGGATGCCTAAACAAGAGCCCAGCACGTTTTTTCGAGAGCGGTGTAGCGTTCTTCAGCGCCAACCATCTTCTTACTCAGGTAGTAAATAGCCTTTTCGACTCCCTTTTCTCCCTCTTGAGCCAGCAAACACCCCATAGACGAAGGATTCACAGACAAGTAAAGTATCAAGGGTTTCCCTGGCATCGGTGGCATCAAAACCGGAGGGTTCTGCAGATAGGTTTGAATGGAGGTGAAAGCCGCCTGGCACTTGTCCGTCCAGACGAATGGAGTATTCTTCTTCAATAGACGAAACATCGGCTCGCAAGTTAGTGTCAACTTGGCGATGAATCTGCTGATGAACTGTACTTTTCCCAAAAAGCTCCGCACCCCCTTTTCAGAATCTGGTGGCTTCATCTCGAGGGCTGCTTTGATTTTAGACGGGTCGACCTCAATTTCATGAGAAGTGATCATGAAACCGAGCATCTTACCAGCTGTAACCCCAAAGGTGCATTTCTGAGGATTTAGGCGCATACAGAACTTTCGTAATCTCTCGAAGAATTTCCTAAGCACAGGAACGTGACCTTCTCGAGTTTTGGACTTGGCGATCATGTCATTGATGTAGACCTCGACTTCTTTGTGCATCATATCGTGTAGGATGGTGGTAGCAGCTCGCTGATAAGTGGGCCCAGCGTTCTTTAATCCAAAAGGCATGACCAGATAGCAATAAGTTCCCCATTCAGTGATGAACGTGGTTTTCTCGCGGTCCTTGGGTGCCATGAGAATTTGGTTATAGCCAGAGAAGCCATCCATGAACGAGAGCAAAGCGTGCCCCGCAGTATTGTCCACAAGCACATCGATGTGTGGCAAGGGAAAATCGTCCTTGGGGCTCGCTTTGTTCAAGTCCCGGAAATCGACACAAACTCGAATTTGTCCATTTTTCTTAGGAACGAGGACAATGTTAGCCACCCACGTAGGATATTGAGAGACCATAAGAAAGCCAGCGTCAATCTGCTTAGTAACCTCCTCCTTAATCTTCTGAACCCAATCTGGCCTCATCCGTCGGAGTTTCTGCTTCACAGGCTTGGCATTCGGAGACAAAGGAATGTGATGCTCCACGATCTCGGGATCAATTCCGGGCATATCTTGATGAGACCATGCAAAAACGTCACTGAACTCGGTGAGCAGCTCTTTGAAATCACGATGCTCCTCTAGCGAAAGTGTGGAGCCCACTTGAACCATTCGGGGATCCTTTTCATCTTTCAAATTTATAGAAACTATTTCTTCTTTTAATGGCTGAGCATGCCTTTCGTCTTCCCTTTCGATGAAGGCACGGATTTCCTTAGGAATATCCCCATCGAAATCTATCCCCTCATCGTCAGGGTCGACACAGTTTATATAAAGATCATTGAAGTAGTCAGAAGATGCTTCGTTCATTTCACAAGCCCATGAAGGGTCACCAAGTACAAGAGAGTCAAACTCGAAATAAAAGCTATGACGTGGAGGGCCTAGAGGCACAAACTCCGACTCAGAGCCAGACTTAGAGGATGAGACAGACTCTGACTCAGACTCAGACTCGGACTCAGACTCAGACGTGTTGTCAATACAAGTCAGGCGTGGCCTAAAAATGCAATTATTCAAAGAGCCCTCGGCTTTCATAATGAGAGAGGTGGGATCTTCAAGGGCATCGGGCCCGAGCATGAGCACTTCGGCCTCTTCAGCTTCCCCAGCCAAACCCACTTAGGAGAATTCCTGGAACAGCAGCTCCAAATTTCCCTGATTGATGGATCCCAGCCAGTCAGTCTTGACCTCCACCTGATTAAGCTTCCTCTTGAATTCTTCCTTTGCTGGTTCATCATCACTGCTCGACCAGGTGTCATCCGCGAAAATCTCAAACCCAGGCAGCAGCTCCCCGATTTCAGAATGAATGAAGGGCTCAGCCTGCCCAGTGTAAGCGGCATTTCCCATTTCGTGCACAAATCTGGGACCGCTGCAGAGGGTCCGAGGTTTTCCCATATATTTCTTTCGCTTGGCATCTTTGGTAGAGGCAACATACCCCAAACCAAAGCGGCCCTTGTTGAAAGGAAAAGTAGGGAACTCCGGGACCCCTTGACGGCGAGAGCCTAAACCAATGCCTGAAAAAATGAGACATCCTTCTCATAATGTCCAGCGCGACAGAGCTTATGAGGAAGTTCCCGTCCACGATGATGGCCATTACTATGCCTGAAGTATCGAAAGAGAAACCCCCAAGATCGACGTCTTCTTCACTGTGTTGAATTCCCAAGACGGGAGTCCCATCCTCCTTGAGCGGGTGGATGCCAGAATCCCCGCAGATGGTTAGAGTACCAGTGGGTAGTCCCAGAATAACCTTTTGGTGGAGGGTAGATGGCACAGCCATGATGTCGGATCGATGAAGCCACGGCCTACCCAATAGAAGATTGAAAGTTGCAGGATTGTCCACGACATGGAACTCCACGTCCATCTCAAAACCCTCAGCATCGAGTTTGAGCTTCAAAATACCTTCGACTACGCGACGGGTGCCGTCGTATGCCTTGACAGCCAGGTTGGAAGGCGCAAGGTCCTTCTTGGTGAGTCCTAAGCGATAAGCGACCCTCAGCGGGCAAACGTTGATAGCAGAGCCGTTGTCAATAAGAACAGTCGGGACCCAGAGTCCTCGACACTTGACGGTAATGTGCAAGGGGCGGTTGTGGTCGACTCCTTCGACTGGCAGATCCTTGTCTGTGAAGATTACCGTATGCTTGGAGGTTGGAGGGAGGATGAGAGATACCATCGCCTCTGGCGTGACGTCGGCCTGGACTTCAAGGCGGGATAAGGCGTGACACAGCCTTTGACGATGCTCCTTGGACGAACAGATCAGTCCCCAGATAGAAATAGCGGCAGGAATCCGCTCAAGTTGCCGCTGAACTAAGTCAGGAATCGAATTGCCAGTTGATACCTCAAGAGGTGCAGACCTTGGGAAAGAAACAGGCTTGTTCCTTTGATTAGCAGGATTGGAGGAATTCCCGGCCTGCAGATTAGCTTGCTGAAAAATCCATCCACTCCTTGTGACATTGTGAACGTTCCCCGAAGAGGGCACGACTTGAGGGTTTTCCTTCACATCCCAGAGATCAGCAGGGACATCTCCCAGTTTGCGCTTTCCCTTGTCAACAGTTGATGCAGAGATGGGCACTTCCATGTCTAAGCCCAGATCCTCAGCCAGATCTTTCATCAATAAGGAGTCCCAGAAGCTTAAGTCTTTCACAGCAGCCACTTCAGCAACAGGCTCTGGATTTGAAGTAAAGGGAACATCCCAAAGACCAGTGTCAGCCAGGGTACAATTAACAGCCCAGACTTCATTTCCAACTTGGACATCCACTATGTCGTTAACTTCCCAAAGATTAGCAGGCGGAGTGCGGTCTGTGACCATGATACTGCAGTCCCTATTGTTGGGGTAAGGCACCTGAGGGCGTGGATTTTCCTCGTCGACAATGTAGGAATAGGGGTCATGGTCAGTGTCGGGATTAGTGTCACAAACCGAATCAAAGACCGAACCAAAGAGGGAAATGTGGTCTCCCAAAGCCCGTGGATCTTCCTGGACAAGTTCATCCTCCGCGTAGTGAAGCATGTAGTCCGGCGTGGCATAGCCTTGCAGAGAGTTAGGGTCAACATCCATGGGAGCAAACCAGGTTGGCTCAGGATCCCAGTAATATTCTGCTTCGAGAACTGGAGGCTCGATTGGGTTGAACAGCATGTACAAGGAGAAGCCGTCCAGAGGATCAAGCAAGGCCGCTTCATAACCGGCCAACCAGCCATCATACCAGGCTTGATCAAATGGGACGTTTCCGGGCTGTGGAGGAATCCCGTCCATCTCAAGGCTCGTCCACTCGTTAAACAGAGGGGTGGCATAGTCCTAATGGTCTGCTATGGCCCAACCAGTGGCCTGCATGTTATTATCTGACGAAGGCACCCAAGGCTGGTAGGGATCAGGAAACGGGCCAACGATGGTTGCGTATGGGCTGTCAAGCGACGAGGCAGAGTTGATCTGCACAGCAGGGATTGATTGATGGAAGAGAGAGCTGACAAATTCTTCGGAGATGGGTGACCTAGCTTGCAAAGGTTCCGAAGGTGCATCCGTGTCAACAACCTGGCCTTCAATCACATGTATATAAGAAATCTCGGTGGTTGATTCGAGCGGGAAAGGCACGGCAGGCCTGGGTTGATTGGTCGAGGCTATATAGTTAGTGGGGTTAAATATGGTGGAGCTATGGTTGATATAAGTGGAGCTGAGGGATATCTGGCTGATATGTGGTACAGCGTTGTGTTTGGGAAGAGAGTTGGCAATAACATTGGGTTTCTGAGGTGGTGGAGGGGTCTCCAGCGTGCCATCGTCAATGAGATCCTGGATCGCATGATGGAGGCGAAAGCAGGAGTCAGTGAGATGACCCGCTCCTTGATGGTAAGCACAGTAAAGGTTGGCTACATGAGATAACTAACATGCAGTAAAGAAATTAAAGAAAATTAAAGATAACTAACATGAGATAGGAAAAGAAAAAGAAAAGGAAAAGTAAAGAAAATCACCTAAGCCAAGTGGCTACATGAGATAACTAACATGCAGTGTTTCCAATCCATCTAGAAGAGGGAAGGAAAACAACGCCAATGCAGGACATTACAAAGCTTATGAAACTTATACCAATCAAACTGACTGGACAAATTACAAGAACACAATACAGAGCAACAAATAGAATTTGAGCCCCGGTCAATCCAGCCGGCTGCCGCTTCCTCCAGTCGGCCGGAGCTTCCCAACGTGGCAAGGGAGGAAAGGGAACGTCCCTCCTTAGGGTTGGTTCTCCTCCAATGCCTCCCACTCTCCTATTCAACCTTACCTTGTTCTCTCCGGTATCCACCATGTCCGGCCAAGAGTTCACCTTCAACGGCCAAGCTCACCACAGGCCGCATTCCTAGCGGCGAATCCCCACAGCCGTGGGTTCAGGTCAGCCATGGCCGAAACTGAGCTTCACCTTCCATGGTTACGATTCAGAGGTGGATTTCTCGGCTGGGGTTTTCAATCTGCAACAGTAATACAGTAGCAGATCTGGATGCCAGTCGTCCGGGTGGTCGACCAGGTGGTCCTCCAGTTGGTCGCCCGATGCGTGGTCCGGTTGGTCGCCCACTGAAGCATCCCACTGTTCTTGTAGCCGATTGGACTAAGGTTCACCACCACTTCAATAACCCCAACCCCAAGTCAGCCGTCGCCGGCGACGGCTTTATTCAGCCAGGCATCCGGCCAAGGAACCACCTCCCGCCGTGGCTCAGCTGCCGTGGACTTCCGGGCAGTCAAGGCCTCTCCGGCCAGATCTCAACCGTCGGCCTTCATCCGCCGTGGCTCAACAGCCATGGCTCAACAGCCGTCGGTCATCATCGCCAGCCGCAGTGGGGCGGCCAGCCACAGCTAGCCTGGCGAGGCCAGCCTAGCTCCCCACCAGCTTCCTTCCAGCCAGCCCGGGCATTCAGCCCGGGCAACCAACCAACAAGCCAGCCTGGGCATGCCATCCGTGAGTGGCTCGGGCGGGGGGCAGCAGTGGCTTCTTCAGATTGTTTTGCTCGGGCAGAGGCTAGGTAGCAGCATCTGCTCGGGCGATTCGAGTCAACCCGGGCCAAGCAGCAGGCAGCAGCAGCAGGTAGCTGGCAACAGCAGCAGCAGCCGCCCGATGGCAGGCCAGCCTGGGCAGGTAAGCCGGCTGGGTGGCTCGGGCAGTGGGGCAATTTACTAATCAGTCATGCTATGTACTGTTTTTGCATTTATCTTGTTACTGGACTTATGGGCCAGTTCACTGTTAGTTTTGCAACCCCCGATAGGCAGTCATCTGTTGGACTAAAATCGGGGGCCGGGCTCTTCGTCGAGCCCTCTATATCCATTGAGCCAGCGATTTTAGCTCTGAGGATTTGCATAGTATTCTTGTGGTCGTGGCTATTATTGATTAGATTGGATTCTCCTAGTTAAGGGGCAGTCTCGCAGTAGCAGCAGCTGTGGGTGCCGATGATTAGATTATGGATGAGTTTGATTGAGCAAGGTAGTTGCCGGAGCTGTCATTGACTAGATTGGTGGATTCTCACTGAATGAAAGGGGTAGCTTCGTAGTCTGTTTCTGATTAGATTTAGTGGTTTGCATTGATCGAAAAGAAAAGCTTGGTCCACTTGAGGTTTGGGGGCTACTTTTGGTGGTCCCTCTTCCTGTTCCGCTTATAGTCGTTAGCAAGCCTAGGGGATTTGGGTGAGGATGTAGTAGTCTGGTTGGAATGGGCGTGGTGTGCAGGGTGCTTAGCAGGGTAGCCTTGTCGGATGCCGACATCTCCAGTTCGAACCTCTCTCGGTCCGAGTCCCTCTGTAGTAGTTGACTTCTTTTGAGTGGGTATTATGCTAGCTTCGGGGTGATGGGCTTCTCGGTTCTTGGTCTTCTTATCCCAGCCTTGGAGGAGGAGGATCTCTCCTCAGCGCTGGTTATCATGTGGTCACCGTTGACCATGACTATCTACCGTATTTACTGTATTTCCTAGCCTGGCGGGTTGTGCCAGGTAGTAGTTCAATTTCACATTTCACGTATCACAGTATGCATAGCATTTTGTTATGTATTTACTCTATCTCACTCTCCATACGGGTTGTGCATGGTTTACAGCACTTTTTTCACTCTTATTTGTTTTCCTTCTCTTTTCCTCCTGGGGTATGCCCCTTGTAGGCTGTACATTCGCTTAACCTTTTTTAATTTCAAGCTAAATTACCCAAAAAAAAATAGCATTTGAGCTTGAGCTTGGAAGCAACTTCACAGCAGAATGCAGAACAGGGCAGAAAGGCAAAGCTGGACTGACTGCCATTACTGGACAACAGAAATCCTCAGATGCTTCCCCTCATTGTGAAACACTAGTCTTGCCAAAGACACATGCATCGTCTAATATGAAGTTGATTATCAAAATGCAACACAACTTAGAGCTTGAGACTAGTTAGAACATGGGACTTCATTTGAGCATCAAAATGCAGAGTGTGAAGGCAACTTCAGAACTGAACAAGGCAGATCTGAAGCTGAATTCAGAACAGGTCAGGCAGTCCCAAAACTGGACAGCAACAACAGTTGGTAAAAATGCAGATGCTGGACAGAATCTAAAACAGAACAGGACAGTAGCATGATGCAGCTAGTGACTATGCAGAGGACATCCCCCTCTGCGAAGGGAGATCCCAACGACAGCCCCTATTGGTTAGGCAAAACAACATAAAGAAGCTGAGCATAACAGTCTGCACTTTCATAACATAACAAAATAGAACTGAAACCATCATAACAGAGAGTCTGAAACACTAGTCTTGCCAAAGGAGCACTTGCCAAACACTAGTCTTAACATGAGCATCAGCAGCTAGCAGCCACCAGCAGCAGCTCCATAGCAGCCACTAACACAGCAAAACACTTGGAAAAACCTCATCAAAACACAGAACAGCAGCAGGGCTGGACATGCAGAACAGCAGCAGCAGAATGATGACATGCAATGTAAATTGGTGACAGCAGCAGAATGATGATGTGCAGCTCCATACAATTACAGCAGCAGTCATAACAGCAGCAAACCACAGCCATCATAGCAACATGTTCAGAACAGGTTCAGAACATCAGAATCTGAACCTTAGGCATATACTACAACATAACACCTTCAAAATTCTAGACTAACTATATGAGTAACAACAGAACAACAGCTGCTATCATAACAGTCATCAACACCAAATGAGGGACAACAGCCCCAAAGTGCATTGATCAGGCTTCTGACTTTGGGACACAACATAGAACAAGGTTGCTATGTTGGTAATGAGCATAACAAAAACTACCACTAGAAGCAACAGGCTGCTGCTGTCCAAAGTAGTGCAGCAGCAGCAGTAACAGTGTAAAAAAAAAAACTACTGAAGCTCAAAATAGTGTATCTTGGGACCTTTCCCATGTAACTCCATTCCCAAAACAGCAGAACTCTATTCCCAGAACAGCAGAATAGCAGCAAAAAAAACTACTGAAGCTCAAAATAATATAACAGATAACAGAGCAGTACTGAAGCTCACAACTACTCCCTAGTAACCACACACCTCTCACTCTCAAGATCAAAACCAAGAGCTGGGTATCCACCTTCTCCCTCTACTAATTCTCACATGATTCCCCCACTAATTATTACCTCCTCTCACAAGGATTGATGGGGAACTAGCACACAACTCACTGGGATATCTCACAATATAGTAGGGACACACAACTGCTGTACATTCGGTAGCCAAAGGGAGTAAGTTAACCACCTGAATACTTAGAAGTAATAGGAGCCCAATGACTACTTAACCCTTCTGAATCCCCCCTTGAACTATGACTGCTGAACCCTTCTGCCAGAACTCAGTGTGACTTTGTTACTGTCCAGCAGCTATTGCTAGCTCTCCTCTGAATACATAGAAGTAATGGATAGTAGCTGATTGGACCAGTCATAGTGACTGCTGAACCTTCTGAATCCCCCTTGAGTGGAGCAGTGACCTGCAAATGAGATGATGTTAGTAAAAATTCCTATAGGCTATGTTGTACAATATATGTTCGGCTTTGTTATGTATTCTTTATGGCTTTATTACGTAATGCTCCAGTCAAGTTGTCATGTAATAATTAAGCCCTCGTAGCGGTTTTAAGGGAGCCCAGGCCGATGATGATGGCTGCCTAAAAGATGGCTAAGGCAGCCATGTTGTTTTCTGTAATGGTGGTCTTACGTATAAGTGCTTAATCATTAGTGTTGACTGTTGTGCTTAAAGAAAGAATTAAGTACTTCTACAACTTTCATTAAAAATAAGAGTTTGTCTACGAATAGAAAGAACTCTCAGACACCACAAACGCACTGATCCTGGTAACATTATTCATGACCGACTATGCATAAAGGTGTTTGCAGGAAATGTTGCTAAATTCTGGACAAATACATGGTCAAGTGAACAATTCCAGAAAGGAATTTCCTAGACTCTACCTGTTATCGACTCAAAAGAACGTCTTGATCAGTCGAGTGGCTAATTCCAACAGCCATGGCGATTGGAATTTCATTCAAGCATATTATCAAACACTGTATGGGCAATATGTTACTTTCAACCATTAGCAATACTCCCTCCATCCCTTTATTACAGTCCAGTATTCTATTTTGGGCTGTTCCTTAATAAGTATTCATTTTGTAAAGTTAGTGGGTAAAAGTTGGTGAATTGTCTATTTTGTCCCTAAAAGTAAATTTCATTTTGAAAAGTTAGTGAGTAAAAGTGTAATGATGATGGGTAAGTAGAGAAAATGGAGGAAAAAGTTGATGTGAAAGGTATAATGATGATGTCTTTTTAATAAGTTAGAGTTACGAAGCAGGACACTTAAAAATGGACGGAGGGAGTAATATTTTGTGGTTGTGGGAACTAATACGTTCATTCAAAATCAGATGAGTGCTTATCTTTTGCATATTAAACTGTGTGATAAATACAAACCAAGACGTAGATAACTCCATGCAGAGAGATAGAGAGCACCAGTTGAAAAAAGAGACATAGAGACGCACACATACATGGGACAAAATGAGAAAAAAAATAATTCAATGAACACGACTAATTTAAGAGAACAAACCAAGCTAAGCAATAAATAACCACAAATCTAAGTTTCTGATGCGATTTAAGAGAACAAAAGTGCGCTTTTGTTGAAAAGTCAATACCCAAATTATAGTGTTGAACTAAATTGAGAATAAAGGACCAAATACTGGACCAATTTTTGTTATCAATATCAAAAACAGGGGTGGCCGAACCCATTGAGACACCAAAACGAATTGTATCAGTATTAAAACTACAAAGCAACCCTAAAATTTGTAAACTACTAAGGATCGTGAGCCCTCCATGCCCTCCATTCCAAGACACAGTCAAATAAACCCTAGACTACAGAATCATCAAGGTAAAGATGATTTCTCACCTGAATGCGAAGACGATGGAGACGGAGGGCGGCGTCCGATAAGAATCGGTGGATGAAACTCGATTTCGAGGAGAAAGGTCGTTTGTTTCGATTGATGAAAAGCAAGTATGACAAGCTTGAGAACTGGTCGGGAAAAGAACAAAAGGCAAGTAAGAAAAATTGATTGGAAAATTTGGGGGCAAATTGAGGGCCCATTTTTTCACCAGGGCAAATTGAGAACGATGAAGTAGGGAGATTAGCAATGAAACAAAAGTTAAAGGAGAAATAGAGAACAAAGGAACAAACCTACTATTCACGATTTCACGATTAAAACCCTAGAACACCATAAGACCGATCCATTAGCTGCAAAACCAGTTCGCACGTATACCCTAGAATACCAGAAGAACGATCCATTTAGCTGCAAAAATGATGGGAGTTCAAAAAGTTGGGGAGATCTGGCACCAGTACTGAAATCGTTTGAAATTTTCAGCGAGGGGTGTGATTTTGGAGCGTGGAGGAGTCGTGGAGAGCTCTTAAATTTTGGTGGAATGTTGTCTTAGATTTAGACACGCTATTGTAATTTCGGCGCGAGGGTCCCCTCCTCTTTTTTCCTACTGAACGCTATAGTAGTTGTCCTATAATAGCATTCTCAAAAAAATGCTGTCAATTAAAGCTATTAAAGCCCACAATTGTTGTAGTGCAAGCAATACTCCCTCCGTCCCTTTATTACAGTCCAGTATTCTATTTTGGGCTGTCCCTTAATAAGTCACTACTACAAAAATAGATAAAGACCTCGGTCATTTGGTGTGATCTTTCACTTTTAATCTCGCATTCAAAATCGTGGTCTATCAAGGTGTAACTAAAAGTCTCTATCTTTTAACCACAGAATAAAAACCGTGATTAAAACTCATTAAAATCGTGACTAAAAACATAAAAACTGTGATTAAAATGACAAAACCGTGACCTTTAATAACTTAATTTCTCAGTTTGAAAAAATCCTACTCTATTTCTCCTGTTGGGTTTTGAACCCAAGTCTCTTGAGTTTTACATAGAAGCTTTAACCAACTACACCACACACACTTTTCAATATATAATTGAAATATTTAATATATAACATATGTGTTTAACTTACGACCTCAGTTTTTAGATGATTGAGATTAAAGGTTCTTTTTATCTCAGTTTTTCTGAAATGAGATATATTCTTTCATATACAATCTCAGTTTTTCAAAAATGAGATCTATTCTTTAATTACAATCTCACTTTTAGATTACTGAGATTAAAAAATCTTTTCATCTCAGTTTTTTTCGAAACGAGATATATTCTTTCATATATAATCTCAATTTTTTGAGAATGAGATCTATTCTTCAAGTTACAATCTCACTTTATAGATTACTGAGATTAAAAAATCTTTCCATCTCAGTTTTTTCATATAATTGAGATTAAAACTATAGTCTATAACATTTTATTACGCTTTTACAAAAAGTGAAATCTTTTTAGTTTTTGTACCGTGATCTTTATATCATTTTGTAGTAGTGAGTGTTCATTTTGTAAAGTTAGTGGGTAAAAGTTGGTGAATTGTCTATTTTGTCCCTAAAAGTAAAAATTCCATTTTGAAAAGTTAGTGAGTAAAAGTGTAATGATGATGGGTAAGTAGAGAAAATGGAGGAAAAAGTTGATGTGAAAGGTATAATGATGATGTCTTTTTAATAAGTTGGAGTTACGATGCAGGACACTTAAAAATGGACGGAGGGAGTAATATTTTGTGGTTGTGGGAACTAATACGTTCATTCAAAATCAGATGAGTGCTTATCTTTTGCATATTAAACTGTGTGATAAATACAAACCAAGACGCAGATAACTCCATGCAGAGAGATAGAGAGCACCAGTTGAAAAAAGAGACAGAGATGCACACATACAAGGGACAAAATGAGAAAAAAAATAATTCAATGAACACGACTAATTTAAGAGAACAAACCAAGCTAAGCAATAAATAACCACAAATCTAAGTTTCTGATGCGATTTAAGAGAACAAAAGTGCGCTTTTGTTGAAAAGTCAATACCCAAATTATAGTGTTGAACTAAATTGAGGATAAAGGACCAAATACTGGACCAATTTTTGTTATCAATATCAAAAACAGGGGTGGCCGAACCCATTGAGACACCAAAACGAATTGTATCAGTATTAAAACTACAAAGCAACCCTAAAATTTGTAAACTACTCCCTCCGTCCCAATTTACTTGTCCCAGTTCTATTCTAACTGGATAAAAAAACTAGTTATATCTTTAAATTGGTAATGAATTTTATATCCAATATGGATCTTGTTTGATAGATCTCGATTTGTTCTATAATACAATGTTTTCAAAATCACCTAAAACATTATAAATTACAAGATATAATCAATTGAAAAGTGGCACGAACTCCAAAAAGTGACAATTAAATTGGGACGGAGGTAGTACTAAGGATCGTGAGCCCTCCATGCCCTCCATTCCAAGACACAGTCAAATAAACCCTAGACTACAGAATCATCAAGGTAAAGATGATTTCTCACCTGAATGCGAAGACAATTGAGGCGGATGGCGGCGTCCGATAAGAATCGGTGGATGAAACTCGATTTCGAGGAGAAAGGCCGCTTGTTTCGATTGATGAAAAGCAAGTATGACAAGCTTGAGAACTGGTCGGGAAAAGAACAAAAGGCAAGTAAGAAAAATTGATTGGAAAATTTGGGGGCAAATTGAGGGCCCATTTTTTCACCAGGGCAAATTGAGAACGATGAAGTAGGGAGATTAGCAATGAAACAAAAGTTAAAGGAGAAATAGAGAACAAAGGAACAAACCTGCTATTCACGATTTCACGATTAAAACCCTAGAACACCATAAGACCGATCCATTAGCTGCAAAACCAGTTCGCACGTATACCCTAGAATACCAGAAGAACGATCAATTTAGCTGCAAAAATGATGGGAGTTCAAAAAGTTGGGGAGATCTGGCACCAGTACTGAAATCGTTTGAAATTTTCAGCGAGGGGTGTGATTTTGGAGCGTGGAGGAGTCGTGGAGAGCTCTTAAATTTTGGTGGAATGCTGTCTTAGATTTAGACACGCTATTGTAATTTCGACGCGAGGGTCCCCTCCTCTTTTTTCCTACTGAACGCTATAGTAGTTGTCCTATAATAGCATTCTCAAAAAAATGCTGTCAATTAAAGCTATTAAAGCCCACAATTGTTGTAGTGCAACAACCGGCGGGGAGCACCTCAGTATACGATTGCGCGCAGTAACTGGGAGTCCTATTACACCTAAGGCCAACTTCAATTCACCAAACCAAGGTTCATCTCGTGTAGTGATTGTAGACTCGTACAAGGATATTGAGTAGATGGTTGATGTATTAGACTCGACCCTAGCCTTCGTAGCATGCATTCCCATCTATGTCGCAACTGATTCGGTAATGTAACAACTCCGATTTTCAGTAAATAAAAATCTTGTTGTTTATTATTTTGACTCTATAAATTCCTTATTTTCCAATAATCCATCATGATTAGATTTATTCGATTCAAAACCTAATTTCATTTCGCCTTGCGACTTAGTCATTTTCTAAAGACAAGTGAGATAGTAAACCCTAAGTCATCCTATTTAGCAAGCCTAGCTAGCTTCCAACCAATCGTTAGAGTAGCCTAATCGAACCTTTGAACCATTTGAACCCTAAGTGAGACCTTGACCAAAAGTCAACCCTTGATCTATTACCCATTGGACGATAGAAGTTAGGAGAATTATTAACCATTGGACGATAGGTTAGTCTTTCTACCTAGTACAAGGTCCATTAGTTTAATTAGATTCACCATGAGTCATTGTACTATATTAGATAGATTATATAAGCTTAGTACTTCATCCTTTAACCATTGGTTAATAAATGTTATGGGAATTATAATCCATTGGTCCATAAAACCATATCAAGCTATAGTACTAAGTTAAATTAGTTAATTCTTTCCTAGATATGAAATGTACTTCTTTAATTAAAGTATATGATATGTTTATATCATCCTAGGATACTATGTATTAGTATATAGTATATTAGTACATAGGTGGCATTTTGACATAGTTTAATAGGAAATTTTGACTTAAAAGTCCAAGATGAGATCATATAGTACCTTGTCCTTTTATTAGTCTTCCTATATATGTATATATATTAACCTAGGAGAGAGAGAGAGAGAGAGAGAGAATTCGGAGAGAGAGAGAGAGAGGAGAGAGAGGCCGAGAGAGAGAGAGAGAGATGAGGGAGAGAGATAGGAGAGAGAGAGAGAAAGAGATAGTGCATGTACCTTCTTGATCTTCTTCTACCAAAACCCTAATTCTATATATATAAGTACTTGTACTTTGATAGATAAAGGATAGGATGACATAGGTTAGATTGTTAGTACTAGATTTTCTTACCAAAATCTTCTTACAAACTATTAGTTTACTCTTACTCTTTCAACCATTGTCCTTTCTTGATTAGGTGTCCAAGAGAGAGAGAAAGAGAGAGAGAGTGGCCGAGAGAGAGATAGAGATGGCCGGTTGAGAGAGGGAGAAAGAGAGTGATGTGTGTGATTAGTGTACTCACCATATCTCCTACATCATCTTATTGCATCACCTTGTACCACCATATCTAGGGTTTCTTATTCTTTCAACCCTAAAGGACTACCATATCTTATTTTCTATTCTAGACTAGACACAAACCCCATTAAAGAAACCTAAACCTTGTCCTAGATTAGAAGAAAGAATAAGGGAAAATCTATTAGTCTTTCAACCTTGTACCTTCTTTGGACCAAAGAGAGAGAGAGAGAGAGAGAGAGAGAGAGCTGAGAGAGATAGGGAGAGAGAGGCCGGGAGAGAGGGAGAGAGAGATTTGTGATGTGTGCAAGTGTACAATAAGCCTAGTCATGTCCTTTTGCTCAACACCTCATCCAATCTAAGGACAATCAAATCTAGTCAATCTATGATCCATTGGATAACAAATGTTAGGGGAAATATTGCCTCTTGGATAATAGACCAACTTGGCCTATAAATAGCAAGCCATTTCAAGCCTTTGAACTCACACCTTCAAGCATTGCTCCAACTTCTCTCTAGAAAGTCTAAGTGTTCTTGTTATTCTTGATTGTTCTTTCTTAGTTCTTAGTTGTTCTTGAAGTTCTTCCCTAGTTCTTCAAGAAACTCTTCTAGTGCCGCCACTCCACCACCCTACCGATCCAAAAGTTCTAGTAGCTTTAGTCAAGATCAAGTTTCGAGAGAAACCTTTCTCTTTCGAAGCTAACGAAGCCATTCCTAAGCCGTTACTCCGTCCGACGAACCATCTTCCTAATCCGTAGCCGTCTACCACCAAGAAGAACGGTAGATATCCTATATCTACTCTTCTCTACGTATATGTAGAATACTCTTTAAGTTTAGTATAATTTTTACTATACTTTCAAAGATTTAAGTATAGCGTATTGCATGCGTATTTCGAAATGATAGTGAATTATTCTAAACCTTTGAAATCTCGAGCACACGTAGATTATACGAGCTACTTTCCCTAAGCATGATTAGAAATGTTTAGAGGTTGTTATCTTGATTAACCATGGCATGAATAGCTTAACGTTAGAACACTCAATAAACATATGTTGTTTTGAACTTAAGAAAGCATGTTTTAGGATTAAGCTGTTTTAATCTTAGAATGAATGTAAGCATGATTATGTGATTACTTGACTACTTGTTGTTGATAAAGCATAAGTGCTTTATCACTCCAAAGGTGTCCGTCCATGTGGCACTATGCTTAACCTTGTGTGATTAAAATGTGATAGGATGAGCATGCTATATAGTATAGAGTTGGATGATCTTGTTAGTTTAGCTTCAAGGTTACTTAAATTGTGGAATGAATTACCGCGGAGTCTATGCATGCGAACGAGACACGAAAACCGAGAAAGTAGAAACATGACACTTAGGGTGTGGTTGATATGGATAAAATAAAGGATGGGATTAACATGCGGAAAATATTTTGAAACTACATAATGACCGGACTTGGTAGTCGTTGTGTGAGTATTTGTGAAAACCGTAATGTAGCCGAACTTGGTAGCTGATTGCGTAGATTTCCAATGGGACCAGACGTGGTAGTCTCATGTGGAAATGGGGCTTGGCCGGACGTGGTAGCCAATGCAAGATTTGAAAGAATGTGTTTTGTGAAACCATGATTGGCCGGACTTGGTAGCCGTCGTGAGTGTTACTAACGGAGCCGGACTTGGTAGCCTCGTTAGTAGCAATTTGTGAAAGAAACGTTGGAAATTATGGTTTTGGTAAAGGTGAAAAAGATGACACGGTCTACGATGAGTCGCGTAGGAGAAACACGAAAAGACATGACACCAACGCTAAAAGATATTGAATATGAATGTATCATTGTTTAACTATGTTGTTGAATGAGCATGTGTAATTGTTTATTTGTCTCCTTGCTATAAGTTAAGAGTTAGTGGATATAGTTTATTCTATTGAGCTTGTAGCTCACGGTGTTACCTTTTTGGTGACCCTGACATATTATACTGGGGGCAACGCTGGTATAATGTGTCAGAGTTAATTGATGAGCAAGGTGAGTAGTACGCATTGGAGGCTTTTGGAGCCGAAGAGCTTGCTAGGATGGAGGAAGAAGCAGAGTAGTAGAATACCCTAGAAATTCCATCCTTGTGTAATAAAAGTACTCTAGTAAGACTTATGTTGTAATAATGAGCTTGACTCTTAGCCTTTTTATTCAATAAAATGTTTAAATTAACGAACCCGAAAATGGGGGCGTTACAACTTGGTATTATAGCTTTAGGTTCAAAACCTCGGCCATGGGTAGAATGAGTAGAACCACGAGATAGATTGGCCATTTCACAAACGTGAATTGAGTTTAAGTTTACCGTCCCAAATTGGGTGGAATTCTATCGAAACAATCTCTGGATTGAAGCAAGGTGTGGAAATTGGCAATACCACCGAGCTGGGAATTCCCGAACAATTGGATGATGACTTAAATCAAGAATCGAATGTGGAACTTAAAAACTTGAAAATTTTCTAGTTCGAGTAAAAGCCTTGCCTTAAAACTTTCCAATAGTTAAACCTATCAACAATCTTCTTACTAATTGAGGTTTAACCCTTCCTTGTAGATGAATCACCTGGGCCGCCTAGCCGACCTATTGGCAGGAGTTCGCCAACTCAAGACCACCATAGAAATCCTGGCCTTTCAACTAGCAGAGAGCCCTGACTTCATTGCCGCTGTACTCGCAGAAAAGCAAGATTTCATAAGAGTGCAACAAAATACCCCTATCCCTGTAGAAACCGACCCTTGGTTCCTTATGCTATTCCCAATCCTGTGTGCCTACTATGAGATCTTTGGTACCTTACCCCCGATGGGAGACCTTGAGGTTAGTGATCAAGAGGGAGAAGTCGATGAGGAAACTACTAAAGAAGAGGAGGAAGAAATTGGAGACAAGGAGGAAGCCGATAAGGAAACCCTAGAGGAAGACGAGGCCCAAGAGTAGACTATGCCTATTAGGATTATCTAAGGAAAAATTGTAATCCTTCGGGACGTAGGATGTAACGTAGGAAGTAGTCGAACCCTTGGTGTAAATAGCGTAGGAAGTTTAGGCTGTTATAAGCCATCTATGTTGTACTTGCTTCGTTTATGAAATGAAAAATTATGTGTTTCCTTTCTATCTTGTGATCACTGTTTATATGCATACTTGTGCCCGACTACCACTTTTACACCGTTAAGTCTAATATATAATTTTCTTATTGTAGATATGGATAGTCGTACCTTTGCTACCCCGACCAATGTTGTGGACCTGATACTCATCAAGGCCATACTGGCACCTGAGAGCCTTATCCCGATACCCCACTTGGGTATATGTGACCCCGAGACTGGCTACCAAATATACCAGTCTATCGTGATGGCGCCCCTCACCAACAAGGACCAACTCATGGAGATAAAGGCATTAGCCGAAGAAATCCGTCTAAGGGGAGAACACTAGCTCGAGAGAAGGGAGAAGGAATGGAAGGAGCAATTGAGAGAGTACTTCGGACTTATCCCACCTAGTTAGTAGTATAGTAGTACTAGAATAAGGTTTGGTAGTTGTAATTGCACCTATGGCGCACGTGGACTAACCAAACCATGTAATCGGAACTAGTAGGATCGTTTCAACTTGTAATAGGAAATCTGTTTTGTGTTTCTCTTTTAGAACTCTATGCTTCGTTGTAATCCTTTGCTTATCTATGAGAAGTTATCTTATTTTATGGCATTATATTGCACCCTGTTTTAAATTCTGTCGTTAATCTTAGGGAGAAAACCGAATTTCTAAAAGAAATTGTTCAATAGGCTAAACCTCCCCCTTTACAATTTTTACTCATAGATGGTGAATCGACGCAGTGGATTAGGATACGAAACCGGAGAGTCCTCCAACACAAACCCTAGCCTAGCCCAAGTCGTGCAGGCATTCGTAGCTGCCTTGAATGCCAACCGCCAAAACCCTAACCGCGATGACGGACCTATGACTCGAACCCGAGCCATGAATGAGTTCTGCAAACGCCGACCCCCGACCTTCCACGGAGATACCAACCCCACTATGGCCGAAGCATGGCTGAAGGAAACTAAGGTGATCCTGGACACCTTGGAGATTAACCGCGATGGAGATCGTGTAGCCTTAGCCACATACCAACTGAAGGGAGAAGCCCGCTATTGGTGGGAATTGATGGAGGCAACCCATGCCATAGCCACCATGACCTTCGCTGAGTTCGAAACCCTGTTTCTTGACAAGTATTTTCCTACACCCATTCGCCTAGCCAAGGAACAAAAATTCATGAACCTGAAGCAAGGAACGATGACCGTGACCCAGTACGCGGCCAAGTTTGAGGAGCTGTCCCGTTACTCCACGGACGCTGTGTCCACTGAGGACAAGAAGGCGAGAAGATTCGAGTGGGGGCTGACGACCGCTCGTAGAGCCGTAGTGGCACAAACTTTCCCCACTTACTCTAGTGTGGTGAAATGTGCCCTTCGATTGGAGAGTGAAGAGGCTGACTTCAAGAATCGATGGAGGAAGGCAACCGGCGGACCAATCCGAAACCAAGTGACCATCAACAACCGCGGACCCTACCTCACCAAACCCTTTGCTTCTTCTCAGAACAACCAAGCCTGGAAGACCAATGCAATAACTCGTGACAACAGAGATCTGTCGACAGTTAAGTGTTACAACTGTCAGGCTATGGGCCATTACAGCCGCCAATGCCCACAAACCCAGAAGAAGGGAAATGGGAATTTTGGAAACCAAGGAGCTCAATCTGGACAAGCCGGATTTGCGAAGCCAACTCCTGGAATCTCATCTCAACAGCTGAATGGGCAGAACAAGGGAAAGCAGCCCGTGGGAAACCAACAAAACACTGGAGGGCGTATCTTTGCGCTGCAGACTGAGGAACAAGAGCAGGATCCCTCTGTCATCCAAGGTACGCTGCTGTTATATAGTACCTGCGTGCAGGCCTTGTTTGACTCTGGTGTATCTCATTCTTTCATATCTACTGCCTGCGTAGCTACTCTAGCGCTAGAAACAGAACCCCTTAGTGCAAGTACGAAAGTAGCATCACCATTGGAGGGGAGTATAACTGTTAGTCTAGTGTGTAGAGGGTGCGAATTAGAGGTAGCCAACTTGCGCTTAACCTGCGACCTCAAAGTGATCGACATGGCGGATTTCGACGTAATCTTGGGAATGGACTGGCTATCGGCTCACCGAGCAGTCATAGATTGTCATCAGAAGACCGTAACGGCCTATACCCCTGATGGGACTCGTTTCCGTTTTAAGGGGGATAGACAAGTGGCTAGTTTAATGGTGTAAAGATCTAGGTGGCAGAATCAACTATTTGGATGGCTAGCTAGTCTCCAAATAGAAGAAACTGACAGGATGGAGATGGGATTACCACACATCGTTTGCGAATACGTCGATGTGTTCCCTGAAGAACTTCCTGGTTTACCATCTCCTAGAGAGATAGACTTCTCTATCGAACTCCAACCGGGGACGGCCCCAATCTCTATGGCACCATACCGTATGGCCCCTGCGGAACTAAAGGAGCTCAAGACCCAATTGCAAGAGCTGTTGGAAAATGGATTTATCTGACCGAGCACGTCACCATGGGGAGCACCTGCCTTGTTCGTGAAGAAGAAAGAAGGGACACTCCGACTGTGCATCGATTACCGGAGGCTAAACCAAGTCACCATCAAAAACCGATACCCCCTACCTAGGATCGATGATCTATTTGATCAATTGAGAGGAGCAACCTGTTTTTCAAAAATCGACCTCCGATCAGGATACCATCAACTCAGAATCCGAGATGAGGACATCTCCAAAACAGCCTTCCGTACCAGATATGGACATTACGAGTTCATAGTAATGCCATTTGGGCTGACTAACGCTCCGGCAGTTTTCATGTGTCTCA
Source organism: Rhododendron griersonianum (assembly GCA_018127125.1). Classification (NCBI taxonomy): domain Eukaryota; kingdom Viridiplantae; phylum Streptophyta; class Magnoliopsida; order Ericales; family Ericaceae; genus Rhododendron; species Rhododendron griersonianum. The sequence goes on from CM030791.1 coordinate 45,364,472, forward strand.
TGAACAAGATCTTCCAACCCTACTTAGATAAGTTTGTAGTGGTGTTCATTGATGACATTTTGATATACTCCGCCAATAAGGAGGAGCACGAAGGACACCTCCGGATAGCACTACAAGTACTCCGAGATAACCAACTCTATGCCAAGGCGAGTAAATGCGAGTTTTGGCTAGAAGTGGTTAAGTTCTTGGGGCATGTAGTTGTTAGTAATTTATTTTAATCAACGGGTATCTGTAATCTTAACGTGGGGAGATTAATAAGTATTTAATATCATGGAGCTCGTAATATAATTGAGATAAGGATGGGAGTGCAATTATAATTCTGTAGTGGGGTGAATTATAATTAGTGAAATAAGAAATAGAATCCTGGTGGGATTAGGTTTTCTTATTTACACTGGGAGCCCAGACTTATTACTCCTTAGGTCCCTATCGTAGCCCTATATATACACGTTATGCTCTCTAGGTCAGTATGATGTTTTTTTGACGTTTCTATGATTCACAAAATAGAGGCAGATCTAGAGAGGGCAAACAGACCACGAAAGAGTCCACACTCGGTTCGTGTTCTAGGCGTGCAGGGAATACGATAGAAGATCGTAAGGTGCAGTCGAGCAGTATACGTGGCTTATAGCAAGACGTGCTATAACAAGTTCAACCAGCGTTCGTGTTCGCAGGGAGTTGAGGTAAAACCCTAATTCCGCCTTGTAGGGTTTTGCGGTTTTCTTATTGTTTAATCTGTACGCGTCATTACTGGTTTCTGGGAATCGTTTCCCAACAGTGGTATCAGAGCAGGCTGTAATCACGCGTATAGATTAAACAGGCCATGTTGTCCGTAGGTTATAGAGGGTAGAACGTAGAACTGTGCTAACCCTTGTTTTGCAGCGTTCTTACCCAGCTATTATGGTCACATGTTTTTTTGTTGATTTGGATCCCACATAATTTTTGTGTGGATATTGTTATTTATTGGGTACCACGATTATTTTTTGTGGTTGTAATAATTAACGTAGCATGTGTTATTTATTGGGTGCCATGATTATTTTTCGTGGTTGTAATAATTAACGTAGCATGTGAACTCCAATGGAGGCATAAGATCGATGTATGTATGTTTCTTCGATTGTAATAGCATTCGATGGTTATTCGGAGATCGAAGAAGGGAGATATAGAAGATACAAGTTGTTTGGCTCGCAACAGTTTTTTTCCAGATTCGTAGGGTCTGATTGCAGGGCTATTTCGACCCAGTAAACGTTGGAATTAGAAAATCTGTTCTTCACGGAAGTTGTAGATAATTGAATTTCGAATCCAACCCAATTTGAATCACTTCAATCGGTGGTCGGATGAGGAAGATATGGCCAAAATACTGAAGACTGTGCAGTTTACGCGGGAATATATGTGCAGTTTACGCGGGAATATATCAAATCCGAATTTTCTTGCCTAAGCACGGTTGGATTTTGGTTTCCTTGATTGATGCAAAGTGTCTAAGTCTTCCACACAAGTATAGCTGAAGGATTTCAAGGTTGGAAGGATTGCTTAAGGATTTCAAGTTTGGAAAGACTCCTTATTGCTTAAGGATTTCAAGTTTGGAAGGATTCCTTATTGCTCAAGGATTACATCTTTGACCATAATAGCTGGATTCTTTATCTTGTGTTTCCTTATTATTTGTGTTTCCATATTGTTTGCATATGTGATAGTTTACCATATTGGGACAACATGGTAATTTTTGGCTTTGACCTAGATCACGGTTTTTGCAAACTCAAAAATTTTGATAACCCTCACAAATTTTTTTTTAAATAACTAAGTGGGAGAGGGAGTTTATTTTTATAAAGCCCACGGTCTCCATTACTAGTATGTAGATGATGTAATTAATTTTGTGTGATGGTTTTAGAACCTTCCCCCCCATCGGGCAAAATTAATTATGGCCTCATCGGTACAAACTTCCTTAAATGGATAGGTCTATGATAATTGTTGTGTGAATTACTTCTCCATCTGAGGTAATTCATAACGGAACAATGGGTCATGGAGCTAGGTAATGGTATACACTTAGCTGTAAATAATAGTATCCTCACAATCTGAGTCACTATTATTATTTATAGGACCGAAGCTATATTGGCTATTTAAGTTTGCTTGGCACGGTATAGTGTCTAGATAGTAAAATTAAAAGGTTGTGCCTATCTACACGAATGATGAAGAGTAGACGACCTTCCCATCGAGGCATGCTCTTCACGGTGTGTAGGGTTGCCAATGTTTTTCTTTTAACATGTGGTTGAGGGAACCAATATTAAGATGAAATTCAAGTTTTTATTGCCCTTCATAATTGTTGTTATGTTATTTGATTCTCAGATTCAAAAATGGGCTCTTTCAATCCACTTGCCATTATTCTCAAAGATAATAAACTTACTGGACCAAACTATGTTGATTGGAAAAGAAACTTGGATATTGTGTTAACTGCTGAGGGCCACAAATATGTGCTATCTACGGCGTGCCCTCCTATACCTGAAGAGAATGCCATAGAACAAGTAGCAAAGCCTTATAAAGATTGGGTTAAGGCTGATGAGATGGCGCGGTGTTATATTCTGGCTTCTATGTCGAATATATTGCAACATCAGCATCAAGCTATGGAAACTGCTTCCGATATGATGCTGAACCTCAGAGAAATGTTGGGGATCAGAATCGGGCAGCAAGGCTAGTTGCTATGAAAGAATTGGTGAGCATCACCCATGTTGAAGGGACCCCGATTAGGGATCATGTTCTAAAGATGATAGCTCTTCTTAATGAACTAGAGATCCTTGGAGCTGAAATTGATGGGGAAACCCAGATCGATTTCGTTCTTAACTCACTGCAGTCTGAGAGTTTTAAGCAGTTTCGCCTGACTTATTCTATGAACAAAATGCATTTATCTTTGGCGGAACTTCTTAAGGAACTCCAAGCAGCTGAGGGTCTTTTGGTTGTGAAGAAACCACCATCAGTGTTAGTGGCAGAGAAGGCTTCTACTTCTAAGTCGAAAGGCAAGAAGAAGCAGAACAAGTCTCAGAAAAAGGTTGTGGAGGCAGTTCATGCGCCTCAGGGTGGAGTGAAAAAGCCTGCGGGTAAGTGTTTTCACTGCAAGCAGAAAGGACACTGGAAGAAGGATTGTCCAGTCTTTCTCAATAAAGTGAACAAACAAGGTAAATCTTATTCACTAGTTGTTGAGTCATGTTTAGCGGTGTTATCTACCAGTACCTGGTGTGTAGATACGGGAGCCACTAATCATGTTTGCAATTCATTGCAGGGGTTCCAGGAAACCAGAAGACTCAGTGATGGGGAGATTTATTTACATATGGGAAATGCTACGAGAGTGGCAGCAGTTGCAGTAGGAAATGTCTTTTTAAGTTTTAATAGAAATAGGAATTTGATTTTGAGAGATTGTCTTTATGTTCCTACTATTAGAAGAAACTTGGTTTCAGTTTCTAAGTTAATTAAGGATGGATATTTGGTTTATTTTAGTGACTCTGTGGTTATTAAGTTAAATAAACGTTTTATCTGTTCTGGTTCATTGATGGATGATCTCTATATTATTAATCCTATGTTTCCTACAGTGCAACTGCATGAATTGAATAACACTAATAAATTACCATGTAAGAGAAAAGACCCTTCTAAATTGAATCAAACGTATCTTTGGCACTTACGTCTTGGTCATATTAATCTGAATAGGATTTCTAGACTGGTTAGAGATGGACCTTTAGGTTCATTAGAAGTTAAGGAACTTCCAGTCTGTGAATCCTGTTTGGAAGGTAAGATGACCAAAAGACCTTTTTTAGCAAAAGGATATAGAGCCAAAGAGCCGTTGGAATTGGTTCACTCTGATTTGTGTGGGCCTATGAATATCCAAGCTAGAGGTGGTTTTGAGTACTTTGTCACTTTTATTGATGATTACTCAAGGTATGGATACATTTATTTGATGCGCCGTAAGTCCGAATGCTTTGAGAAATTCAAGGAGTATAGGGCAGAAACGGAAAAGCGTCTAGGTAAATGTCTCAAGACACTGCGATCTGATCGTGGTGGCGAATACCTCTTGGGAGAATTTAGGGACTATTTGTTAGCTGAAGGGATTACATCCCAGTTGTCAGCTCCAGGTATGCCACAACAAAATGGTGTAGCAGAGAGAAGGAATAGGACTCTTATGGATATGGTGAGATCAATGATGAGTTATTCAGATTTACCAATTTCGTTTTGGGGACATGCATTAGAAACAACAGCGTACATTCTTAACTTGGTACCATCTAAGTCAGTACCATCTACACCCACAGAACTATGGACTGGGCGCAAACCTAGTCTGCAGCATGTTCGGATTTGGGGTAGTCCAGCACATGTGCTGAATGGGAACGCAGATAAATTGGAATCGAGGACAGAAGTTTGCTTGTTTGTGGGGTACCCTAGAGGAACGAAAGGTGGACTGTTTTTTAGTCCTACAGATAAGAAGGTCATTGTTAGCACTAATGCCCGGTTCTTAGAAGAGGACTATGTGATAGACCACAAACCCAGAAGTAAAATTGTTCTAGAGGAATTGAGAGGAGAGAGACCAGCACAAACTTCTTTACCACCAATAGTGCAGAAGGAAACGCCACAAGAGACATCTGTAGAGGCACCTATTGATACACTGGTACCTCGACGTAGTGGGAGGGTTATTGTTCCACCCAGTCGGTATACGTTGTTGGGAGAGTCTTTTGAAATGATCCCTGATGATCAACATGCCGAACCCTGTAACTACAATGAGGCACTTCAAGATAAAGATGTGGAACTTTGGCAAAAGGCTATGAAATCAGAGATGGGGTCTATGTACTCTAATCAGGTCTGGGATCTTGTAGAACCACCTGAAGGGATTAAACCCATTGGATGCAAGTGGATCTACAAGAAGAAGAGAGGGGTGGACGGGAAGGTACATACCTTCAAAGCTAGGCTTGTTGCGAAAGGGTATACTCAGAAAGAAGGGATCGACTATGAGGAAACTTTTTCGCCAGTAGCCATGCTTAAGTCCATCCGGATTCTCTTATCCATTGCGGCTCATCTCGATTACGAGATTTGGCAAATGGATGTCAAGACCGCGTTCCTTAATGGAAATCTGGATGATTGTATCTATATGGTGCAACCAGAAGGATTCATAGCAAAAGGTCAAGAGCACATGTTGTGCAAGCTCAAGAAGTCCATTTATGGGCTTAAGCAAGCATCTAGATCTTGGAACATCCGTTTTGATCAAGTAATCAAGTCTTTTGGTTTTGATCAATGTCCGGACGAGTCATGTGTATACAAGAAGCGCAACGGAAAAGCTGTGGTGTTTCTAGTGCTATATGTCGATGATATCCTGCTCATCGGAAACGATGTGGGAGTGTTGTCTTCAGTGAAAGTGTGGTTATCCGGCCAATTCGAAATGAAGGACTTGGGAGAAGCCGGTCACATCCTAGGGATTAAGATTATACGAGATCGCAAGAATAGGATGTTGGGCTTATCACAAGCTATTTATATCGATGAGATTCTTGCCCGATTTAGCATACAGGATTCCAAGAAAGGGTTCCTCCCTTTTAGACATGGAATCAACCTATCCAAGGATCAGTGTCCTAAAACACCTAAGGAGATGGAGAAAATGAAGGCAGTTCCTTATGTCTCGGTAGTTGGAAGCCTTATGTATGCTATGTTGTGTACTAGACCTGATATTTGCTTTGCCGTTGGCATGGTTAGCAAATTTCAGTCTAATCCAGGACAAGAACATTGGACTGCAGTGAAACATATACTCAAGTATCTGAAAAGAACTAGAGATCATATGTTGGTATTCCAATAAGATAGTCTGGTACCTTATGGGTACACAGACTCAAACTTTATGTCAAATAGGAATTCCAGAAAGTCTACCTCCGGATATGTGTTTACCTTAGGAGGTGGAGCCATAAGTTGGAGGAGTATCAAGCAATCGTGGATTGATTGATTCCACCATGGAGGCCAGGTATGTGGTAGCTTCTTAAGCAACCAAAGAGGCCGTTTTGGCTTAGAGACTTCTTGATGGATCTAGAAGTGATTCCTCTAGTGCTATTAGCTATTACATCTATTGTGACAATAGTGGTGGAATTGCTAACTCTAAGGAACCATTGACTCATAAGAAGGAAAACACATCGAGCGTAAGTATCACCTGATTCGAGAGATCGTTCAGAGAGGTGATGTAGCTGTGGCCAAGATCGCATCGGTAAACAACCTAGCAGATTCTTTTACGTACAGCTTACAGGCTAAGACTTTTGATAGTCACGTAGTAGAGAGAATGCGAGTAAGATGCGTGGCAACATGACTTTGAGTCTTAGTGGGAGTTTGTTAGGAGGTTATGTAAAAGCTATATTTTTATATGATGGATTAATATTGTTATGTATTAATCAGTTTTATCCCTTTTTTGATGAGAATCTTTTATGGGTAATATTTGCATAATATTATTGTATGTTGTGCATATGTGTCTTTTATATTACAAAGTAGATGATCCGGTGTGTAGAGTTCGGCTTACACACAGAAGATCGGATCATCGGTTCTTGTAAAATATAAGATATGGTTCACAGTCTTAGATGGAACTGGACACACCATCAGTAGGACTGTAGTACAATGTTTAGTAGGTCTGTCTTGACTACAGGGAACGGTCTAGTTCTAACTCATTGTGCTAATACACTTTGTGTGTATTGAATGGGACCGCATTGAGGTAATTGTCTTTGTACTAACTTTATAAGACAATTGGAACCTCATGGTTATTATGAATGCTTATGCTCTTAATCCAAAGATAATTATTAGATGTATATATTTAATGTTGTTGATTTTGATTCATTAAAGGGTGAGATCTTTATACGGTCAATAGTCTCGGTGAGTTGGGTCGCAACATTATATATATGACAACTATTAATTATTAATGGAATCCACGTCCCGATAGGGATTGATGATACCCCTTGAGTAAGTTTATAAGTTTCGATTATGTCAAACCCTGCAGGTGGATATTTGTATCCGACATATCGAATAAGTTAAGCGGATAGTCTCAAGTTAAGATGTTGATTAAGTGGGAGATTGTTAGTAATTTATTTTAATCAACGGGTATCTGTAATCTTAACGTGGGGAGATTAATAAGTATTTAATATCATGGAGCTCGTAATATAATTGAGATAAGGATGGGAGTGCAATTATAATTCTGTAGTGGGGTGAATTATAATTAGTGAAATAAGAAATAGAATCCTGGTGGGATTAGGTTTTCTTATTTACACTGGGAGCCCAGACTTATTACTCCTTAGGTCCCTATCGTAGCCCTATATATACACGTTATGCTCTCTAGGTCAGTATGATGTTTTTTTGACGTTTCTATGATTCACAAAATAGAGGCAGATCTAGAGAGGGCAAACAGACCACGAAAGAGTCCACACTCGGTTCGTGTTCTAGGCGTGCAGGGAATACGATAGAAGATCGTAAGGTGCAGTCGAGCAGTATACGTGGCTTATAGCAAGACGTGCTATAACAAGTTCAACCAGCGTTCGTGTTCGCAGGGAGTTGAGGTAAAACCCTAATTCCGCCTTGTAGGGTTTTGCGGTTTTCTTATTGTTTAATCTGTACGCGTCATTACTGGTTTCTGGGAATCGTTTCCCAACAGTAGTATCCAAAGATGGAATAGCCGTGGACGAAAGTAAAGTTGAAGCCGTAATGAATTGGAAGCAACCAACCTCTGTGTTCGAAATCAGAAGTTTCCTAGGATTGGCTGGATACTACCGAAGATTCATACTCAACTTCTCAAGTCTCGCCAAACCAATGACGAGACTAACTCAGAAAGGAGTGAAGCTGGATTGGACTGAAGCCTGTGAGAAATCTTTTCAGGAGATGAAAAGAAGGCTGACCAGTGCACCGGTACTTATCATCCCCGAGCGAGGCGTGGATTATACCGTCTATTGCGACGCGTCAAGGGATGGCTTGGGATGCGTGCTAATGCAGAATGGAAAGGTCGTAGCTTACGGATCGCGACAACTCCGACCACATGAGAAGAATTACCCTACTCATGACTTAGAATTGGCTGCAGTAGCGTTCGCCCTCAAAACCTGGCGTTACTACCTATGGGGAGAACAATTCGAGGTCTTCACCGACCACAAGAGCCTCAAATACCTTTTCAATCAGAAGGAGTTGAACATGAGGCAGCGTCGATGGATGGAGTATTTGGAAGATTACAAGTTTACAATGCAGTACCATCCTGGCAAGGCCAACGTGGTGGCTGACGCCCTGAGTCGAAAGGACAGGGCACAGAAAGTCAAAACTGCCATCAAAGAGTGGGAAATGGTGGACACTCTCAATGAATTCAACCTGAAACCTTCCTCAGAAAGTGGGAATATCCGACTATATGCACTTGTTGCAGAGCTAGCACTTCACCAGGAGATCCTGCTAGCCCAAACCACTAAACAAGAATGCGAGTTCATTCGGTATCGAATCCGAGAAGGAAAGACGATACCAGGATGGACGATCGAGGGAGACAGTAACCTGAGATTCAAAGGAAGAATCTTCGTACCTAATATTGGAACTCTTCGAGAAGTTGTACTCCGAGAAGCACACCATTTGAACTTCGCAGTCCACCCGGGAGGTACAAAGATGTACCATGATTTGCGAAGGACGTACTGGTGGGAAGGAATGAAGAAGGATGTAGCTCGCTTTGTATCAACCTGTCTTGTGTGTCAACAAGTCAAAGCCGAGCATCAGAAACCAGGAGGCGACCTTTAACCTTTACCAATTCCGACTTGGAAGTGGGAGCACATCTCAATGGACTTCGTAAACGGACTACCAAGAACTGCCAAAACCAACACTGCCATCTGGGTGATCGTGGACAGACTCACCAAATCCGCGCATTTTCTGCCTATGAAGATGACAGAAAACGTGGAACAACTGAGCCTGTTGTACATTCGGGAAATTGTACGACTACACGGTGTACCCGTCTCAATTGTGTCAAACAGAGACCCACGGTTTGTGTCACATTTCTGGAAAGGATTACAGAAAGCTTTGGGAACAGATGTAAGGCTTAGCACAGCCTTCCACCCGCAAACCGATGGCCAAACAGAGAGAACGATACAGACCTTAGAGGATATGCTGAGAGCCTGCGCTTTGGATTTCTCTGGGAACTGAGAGCAGCATTTACCATTGGTAGAGTTTGCCTACAACAACAGTTATCAAGCAAGTATCGGAATGGCACCCTATGAAGCTTTATACGGTCGACCTTGCCGATCCCCAGTCTGCTGGACAGACACTGGAGAAACAGGATTAATTGGACCTGATATAGTATGTGACACCACGGAAAAGGTCAAAACCATCAGGCAAAGGATCCAAACCGCTCAGAGCCAACAGAAGAGTTACGCGGATAAAAGAAGCCGACCCTTAGCCTTTGCCGTAGGAGACCACGTGTTCCTGAAGATAAGACCGAAGAAAGGAGTCATCAGATTTGGGAAAAAGGGAAAACTGTCCCCATGTTACATCGGACCTTTTGACATCGTGGAGAAGATCGGAAGAGTCGCATATCGACTAGCCCTACCGCCATAGCTGGATCGAGTGCATGACGTGTTCCATGTTTCAATGCTCCGCAAGTACCTCACCTTACCCATGCATGTTCTCAACTGGGAAGACGTTACCATCGAAGAAGATGCGACGTATGAGGAGGAACCAATCGAGATTCGAGACCGAAGCGAGAAGACAATCCAAAACAAGACAATCAAACTAGTACGAGTCCTGTGGAAACACCGAGGAACTGGAGAGACCACTTGGGAAAGAGAGGAGACTATGAAGGCGACTCACCTTCACCTGTTTGAATCCGAGCGTGCGTCTAATTTCAGGGACGAAATTGTTTAAGGGGGATAGGTTGTAACAACTCCGATTTTCAGTAAATAAAAATCTCGTTGTTTATTATTTTGACTCTATAAATTCCTTATTTTCCAATAATCCGTCATGATTAGATTTATTCGATTCAAAACCTAATTTCATTTCGCCTTGCGACTTAGTCATTTTCTAAAGACAAGTGAGATAGTAAACCCTAAGTCGTCCTATTTAGCAAGCCTAGCTAGCTTCCAACCAATCGTTAGAGTAGCCTAATCGAACCTTTGAACCGTTTGAACCCTAAGTGAGACCTTGACCAAAAGTCAACCCTTGATCTATTACCCATTGGACGATAGAAGTTAGGAGAATTATTAACCATTGGACGATAGGTTAGTCTTTCTACCTAGTACAAGGTCCATTAGTTTAATTAGATTCACCATGAGTCATTGTACTATATTAGATAGATTATATAAGCTTAGTACTTCATCCTTTAACCATTGGTTAATAAATGTTATGGGAATTATAATCCATTGGTCCATAAAACCATATCAAGCTATAGTACTAAGTTAAATTAGTTAATTCTTTCCTAGATATGAAATGTACTTCTTCAATTAAAGTATATGATATGTTTATATCATCCTAGGATACTATGTATTAGTATATAGTATATTAGTACATAGGTGGCATTTTGACATAGTTTAATAGGAAATTTTGACTTAAAAGTCCAAGATGAGATCACATAGTACCTTGTCCTTTTATTAGTCTTCCTATATATGTATATATATTAACCTAGGAGAGAGAGAGAGAATTCGGAGAGAGAGAGAGGAGAGAGAGGCCGAGAGAGAGAGAGAGATGAGGGAGAGAGATAGGAGAGAGAGAGAGAGAAAGAGATAGTGCATGTACCTTCTTGATCTTCTTCTACCAAAACCCTAATTCTATATATATAAGTACTTGTACTTTGAAAGATAAAGGATAGGATGACATAGGTTAGATTGTTAGTACTAGATTTTCTTACCAAAATCTTCTTACAAACTATTAGTTTACTCTTACTCTTTCAACCATTGTCCTTTCTTGATTAGGTGTCCAAGAGAGAGAGAGAGAGAGTGGCCGAGAGAGAGAGAGATGGCCGGTTGAGAGAGGGAGAGAGAGAGTGATGTGTGTGATTAGTGTACTCACCATATCTCCTACATCATCTTATTGCATCACCTTGTACCACCATATCTAGGGTCTCTTATTCTTTCAACCCTAAAGGACTACCATATCTTATTTTCTATTCTAGACTAGACACAAACCCCATTAAAGAAACTTAAACCTTGTCCTAGATTAGAAGAAAGAATAAGGGAAAATCTATTAGTCTTTCAACCTTGTACCTTCTTTGGACCAAAGAGAGAGAGAGAGAGAGAGATAGGGAGAGAGAGAGGCCGGGAGAGAGGGAGAGAGAATGTAACGCCCCCATTTTCGGGTACGTTAAAAGGGCAATTTTATTGATAAAATCAAATGGAGTCTGGCTCATTATTACATCATCAACCTCACAAGGAGTACATTTATTCAAAAGGAAAGGGAACTAAGGTTCCTAACTACAGCTCTGCCTGCTCTTCCATCTTATCCAGCTCTTCGGCTCCAAAAGCCTCCAAAGTGTACATCTCACCCTGTTCGTCTATAAGGTCTGACACATTATACCGGCGTCGCCACCAATATAATATGTCAGGGTCACCAAAGGCAACACCGTGAGCTTAAAAAGCTCAATAGAATAAACCAAACCCCCTAACCCTTAACTTACACATAGCAAGTCACGTATAACAGCAGTGAATCATACAGATAATGATATCTACGCAGTACGTGTTTATTCAACAGCTATTAACAATAACACATCCGCATTTTCTTTCTAACGTTCGTTGGTTTTCGAAATATCAGAGTTTCTCTTACGCAGCGTTTCATTTCTCAAATTAACATTTTGAAAATCGGTAAGTAACCAGAAATTCACATAGACAATTACACAAGCTCAATCAACATAGTTAAATAATGATACATCCATATTCGATATCTTTTAGCGTTGGTGTCAGGTCTTTTCATGTTTCTCCTACGCCACTCATCGTAGACTGTGTCAACATTTTCACCTTTACCAAAAATTACAATTTCCAACGTTCTTTCATAAATTGTTACTAATGAGGCTACCAAGTCCGGCTTCATTAGTAACACTCACAATGGCTACCAAGTCCGGCCAATCATGGTTTACAAAATCCATTTCAAAACTTGCATTGGCTACCACGTCCGGCCAAGCCCTATTTCCACATGAGACTACCACGTCCGGCCCCATTGGAAATCTACGCAATGAGCTACCAAGTCCGGCTACATTACGGTTTTCGCAAGTCCATACAAAGGGCTACCAAGTCCGGCCACCTTGCAGGTTTTCACATCCACATAATGACTACTACGTCCGGCCATTATGTACTTTCAAAAATATTTTATCCAAGACCAATTATTTCCTTTATCCACACCCTAGGTGCCATGTTTCTACTTTCTCGGTTTTTGTGTCTCGTTTGCATGCCATGACTCCACGATAGTTCATTTCACAATTTAAGAAATCTTGAAACTAAACTAGCAAGATCATCCAACTCTATGCTAGATAGCATGCTCAAATTATCACGTAATCATGCTCAATCACATTAAAGCATAACGCCACATGTACGGACGCCTTTGGAGTGATAAATCACTTATGCTTAAACACATATCAACAAATAAAACAAGTAACACGTATACAAGCTCATAATCACTCTAAGATCAAATTACAATTACTTCAGTTTAATCCATAATCATTCTAAGATCACAATACGAATACTTAAAGTTAAGCTACGAACATATTATCTTTAAAAATTCATTTTTTCTCTTTTCATAAGTTTAAAACAACACGTGTTTATTGAAATAAAGGTCGTTAATCAACATGTTATTACCACCATTAGCCAAGCAAGTACGCATCCAAACATTGTAGGAAAGAATTAGCTTCTAGTCATGATCATACGTTTTCTATACTTTACTAGCCTTATCATAAGCAAACGTAACTAACGTTATACTAGGGAAAAACGAGTAGAGATTAATCTACATATACTTAGGGGTAAAGAGTAAGGATAATCTACCTTGATCCGAAACTATTCGGGGCCGAATAAGCTAGTTGGAAAATTCTACGGGCGATGAAACTCTCGAATCTGGACCGAACTTCGGATGGCAGTAACTCGGTCAATATTTGGCCGAATATGATCTTTCTTGAGTTGATATCGAAGCTCTAGAAGTGCTCTACCACTTTTGTGAAGGAAGTTGATCCTAGAAACTAGTTTAGGTAGGAGGAATATGGTGATAAAGGAATGGACAGTTTGCTGTCTGGAATCTGGAAATCCGAATTTTTGCTGAACTTCGGATGTCGATATCTTTGTCGTTTCTTGACCGATTAGGGTGGTTCTTGGGTCTAACTTGAAGCTCTCGAAGTGCTCTATAACATTCCCGGAGAAAGTTTATCCTAGAAACTACTCTAAGCAGGAGAATACTGAGGACTTACAAAGGGCAGTAGGCTGCCTGGAAAAACAGAATGGTTTCTAGAGAGAAGTTGGAGCAAGGATGAAGGTGTGAGTTCAAGGCTTGAATGAGCTTGCTATTTATAGGCCAAGCTCTCCTCTCTCCTCTCCCTAGCCGGCCTCTCTCTCTCTCTCTACACCTCATTTGTTTATTCCACCAAATCAAGCTTTCTTAGAAGATCAAGCCTAGAACTAGGCTTGCATGGCTAGGACATGTACCTTAGATTTGATTTTGGAAGATTTTGAGTGAAGAAGTAAGGGTTTGTACAAGATTTGGTCATTTTGTTTAACAAACTAGGACAATTGTACAAGATTTGGCTAGGAAGAATACAATACTAGGATGATATCAAAGTACATAGAAGATCAAGCAAGGTACAAGTCTATCTTCTTCTCTCTCTCCTATCTCTCTCCCTCTCTCCCGAATTCTCCCTCTCTCTCCCTCTTCATTCGGCCATCTCTCTCTCTCTCTCTCTCTCTCTCTCTCTCTCTTTCTCCATGGTACAATGTACAAGTACAAAGGTGGAAGATTACAAGGATTCTTCTTTCAATCTAGGACAAATCTAGGTTATTCTAATGGGTTTCTAGTCTTGTCTAGTCCTTTGAATGAATAATAATTCTAGGGTTGGTTGTCCTTAGACGATCATGTGCAAGAAAGACTAGATTTTTGTTGGTACATGATGAGATAGGATGATGGCCAAAGGACCATGACTAGGCTTAATGTACACTTTGCACACATCACTCTCCCTCTCTCCCTCTCATCCGAAATCTCTCTCTCTCTCTCTCTCTCTCTCTCTCTCCATGGTACAATAGGTGGAAAGATGACAAAGATATCTCTTGTTCTTTCTTCCAACCTAGGACAATTCTAGGTTATTCTATTGGGGTTTTGATTTAGTCTAGAATAGAAAATAAGATATGGTAGTCCTTTAGGGTTGAAAGAATAAGAAACTTAGATATGGTTGTCCTTAGGGTTGAAAGAATAAGAAACCCTAGATATGGTGGTACATGGTGATGCAATAGGATTGGTCAAGGGTTGTGACTAGACTTGAAAGAGTACAACATCTCACTCTTTCTCTTCTCTCTCCCATCCGGCCTATCCCTCTCTCTCTCCCTAAATCTCTCTCTCGGCCTCTCTCTCTTCTCTCTCCCTCTCTCTCTCTTTCTCCCTCCCTTGGTTAGTTTATATATATACATAGATGACTAACTACAAAGGACAAATGTACTACATGATTCTATTCTAGATATTTAGGTCAAAATTCTTTATGTCAATTAGGCACATGATTTTAGTATAAAATAGAATTTGGGTACATAGAAAATCTAGGTACACATCTAGGTACAACTCGTATTTCTTTAATAGAATATCTCATGGAAAAATCTAGATAATGAATTAACCAATATATATTAGTAGTTAGTTTTATTATCCAATGGGTAAACATTCTCCTAACTTTTATTATCCAATGGATAAAGATGGAAAGTACTATGTAAGTACAATGACTCATGGTGAATCTAATTAAACTAATAGATCTTGTACTAGTTGGAAAGACTAACCTATTGTCCAATGGTTAATAATTCTCCTAACTTTTATTATCCAATGGATAAAGATGGAAAGTACTATGTAAGTACAATGACTCATGGTGAATCTAATTAAACTAATAGATCTTGTACTAGTTGGAAAGACTAACCTATTGTCCAATGGTTAATAATTCTCCTAACATTTATTATCCAATGGATAAAGATGGAAAGTACTATGTAAGTACAATGACTCATGGTGAATCTAATTAAACTAATAGGTCTAGTACTTGGTGGCAAGACTAAGCTATTACCCAATGGTTAATAATTTTTCTAACATTCTATGTCCAATGGATAAAAATACTATACAAGATTTTCTAAATAAACAATTCAAATGAACACATGTTCTTTATTAAAGTACTAGAAAATCTAATATTTTAAGACTTGGTACATGTACAACATATATATATAAAATCATAAAATTTCATGGGAAGATCTAGGACTTAATAGAATAATAAACTCTTAGTACTTTTGAAAGATTGACTCTATTATCCAATGGATAATAAATTCCCTAACTTTTATGGACCAATGGATAATGCAATAAAGTAATAAAATCTTTATGCATGTGAATATATTTTCATATAAAACTATAAGTATGTACCTTATCAATTCTAGGTATGTATTTTAATAAATAAAAATCTAAATTTCCCTTTAAACAATTCAATTTAACACATGTCACATTATTTTATAAAGTATCCTGGGGTCAAATATTTTATTAGAAAATCTTCTTATTCTTTATTGGGAGAATCCCATGGGAAATTTAGATAAGGAAATAATATTATATTTTAGTACTAGTCCTATTATCCAACGAATAAAGATTTCCCTAACTTTCATTAACCAATGGGCAAGGATCAAAGTTGACTTTGGTCAAAGGGTCCCATTAGGGTTTAAGGGTTCAAAAGGTTCAAATGGTTTCAAGAGATCGAAGGTTGCCCTAACGATTTGGTTAGAATCTAACTGGCTTGCTAAGTAGGATTTTCAGTCAAGAATATAATCTTAAGGCTTACTAGCACACTTGCCTTTAGAAAATGATTGTATTGACTGTCATGACGAAATTTTTATGATCTTGAATTTAGTAACGACGGATTTTTGGGATGTTAAAAGAAATTTTAAATGGAATCCAAGAAAAAGAAAAATTTCAAATTTTTAGTGAAATTTTTATTTATCAAAAATCCGGGTCGTTACAGAGAGATTTGTGATGTGTGCAAGTGTACAATAAGCCTAGTCATGTCCTTTTGCTCAACACCTCATCCAATCTAAGGACAATCAAATCTAGTCAATCTATGATCCATTGGATAACAAATGTTAGGGGAAATATTGCCTCTTGGATAATAGACCAACTTGGCCTATAAATAGCAAGCCATTTCAAGCCTTCGAACTCACACCTTCAAGCATTGCTCCAACTTCTCTCTAGAAAGTCTAAGTGTTCTTGTTATTCTTGATTGTTCTTGCTTAGTTCTTAGTTGTTCTTGAAGTTCTTCCCTAGTTCTTCAAGAAACTCTTCTAGTGCCGCCACTAAGCCGCCACTCCACCACCCTACCGATCCAAAAGTTCTAGTAGCTTTAGTCAAGATCAAGTTTCGAGAGAAACCTTTCTCTTTCGAAGCTAACGAAGCCATTCCTAAGCCGTTACTCCGTCCGACGAACCATCTTCCTAATCCGTAGCCGTCTACCGCCAAGAAGAACGGTAGATATCCCATATCTACTCTTCTCTACGTATATGTAGAATACTCTTTAAGTTTAGTATAATTTTTACTATACTTTCAAAGATGTAAGTATAGCGTATTGCATGCGTATTTCGAAATGATAGTGAATTATTCTAAACCTTTGAAATCTCGAGCACACGTAGATTATACGAGCTACTTTCCCTAAGCATGATTAGAAATGTTTAGAGGTTGTTATCTTGATTAACCATGGCATGAATAGCTTAACGTTAGAACACTCAATAAACATATGCTGTTTTGAACTTAAGAAAGCATGTTTTAGGATTAAGCTGTTTTAATCTTAGAATGAATGTAAGCATGATTATGTGATTACTTGACTACTTGTTGTTGATAAAGCATAAGTGATTTATCACTCCGAAGGTGTCCGTCCATGTGGCACTATGCTTAACCTTGTGTGATTAAAATGTGATAGGATGAGCATGCTATATAGTATAGAGTTGGATGATCTTGTTAGTTTAGCTTCAAGGTTACTTAAATTGTGGAATGAATTACCGCGGAGTCTATGCATGCGAACGAGACACGAAAACCGAGAAAGTAGAAACATGACACCTAGGGTGTGGTTGATATGGATAAAATAAAGGATGGGATTAACATGCGGAAAATATTTTGAAACTACATAATGACCGGACTTGGTAGTCGTTGTGTGAGTATTTGTGAAAACCGTAATGTAGCCGGACTTGGTAGCTCATTGCGTAGATTTCCAATGGGACCGGACGTGGTAGTCTCATGTGGAAATGGGGCTTGGCCGGACGTGGTAGCCAATGCAAGATTTGAAAGAATGTGTTTTGTGAAACCATGATTGGCCGGACTTGGTAGCCGTCGTGAGTGTTACTAACGGAGCCGGACTTGGTAGCCTCGTTAGTAGCAATTTGTGAAAGAAACGTTGGAAATTATGGTTTTGGTAAAGGTGAAAAAGATGACACGGTCTACGATGAGTCGCGTAGGAGAAACATGAAAAGACATGACACCAACGCTAAAAGATATCGAATATGAATGTATCATTGTTTAACTATGTTGTTGAATGAGCATGTGTAATTGTTTATTTGTCACCTTGCTATAAGTTAAGAGTTAGTGGATATAGTTTATTCTATTGAGCTTGTAGCTCACGGTGTTACCTTTTTGGTGACCCTGACATATTATACTGGGGGCGACGCTAGTATAATGTGTCAGAGTTAATTGATGAGAAAGGTGAGCAGTACGCATTGGAGGCTTTTGGAGCCGAAGAGCTTGCTAGGATGGAGGAAGAAGCAGAGTAGTAGAATACCCTAGAAATTCCATCCTTGTGTAATAAAAGTACTCTAGTAAGACTTATGTTGTAATAATGAGCTTGACTCTTAGCCTTTTTATTCAATAAAATGTTTAAATTTGCGAACCCGAAAATGGGGGCGTTACAGGTAAGCTACGTGTCCGGTGCACGAAGAACAGCCTTTGGTCCCCCAAACTGACTTACTCGTGGCAGCCTTCTGGCTGCCCAACGACCTATAACGCTAGTCACTACTCCCACTGGGACTAGGAAGTAAGCCCCACAACCCAAAGCGGCGAAGAACAAATAGAATTTGCTACAAAAGCCGGCTAACGGGGGTATTCCTGTGTATGAGAACATAGTAATGGATAAGGTAATAGCCGAAATAGGATTCGTTTTGGCTAGAGCGCCCAAATCCGCTATATTTGACATGGGTTTGCCGTAATGCTGAAACTATGGCGAATGCATCTATTGTCATTGATGCATAAATAAAGATACCAATTAGTAGTGATTGAATTCCTTCTATGGTTCCACATGAGAAACCTGTACGAATATAACCTACATGTCCAATTGAACTATAAGCTAGAAGTCTTTTGACTTTCGTTTGGGCCATGGCGGCCAGTGCTCCTAAGATCATAGAAGCAATGCTGCAGAAAAAGAAGATTTGTTGCAATGTAGCTCCATAGGAACCATAAATAGAAACACGTGAAATATTAGCAGAAATAGAGATTTTAGGTGCAATAGAAAGGAATGCTGTAACCGGGGTGGGTGAACCCTCATAGATATCAGGTGCCCACATATATAGAGTCAAAAGAGATATGGAGTCCGAAGGGGAGTGGGGTTTTCTTCGGGGCTCGAGAGATGGAAGAGATAGGGCCCCACAAGTTTTGAATTCGCCGCTAGGGAATTCACACGAAAGGGAACGAGGAATTCTCAACGAAAAAAGTGCTCTCTGAACCGAACGTGAAAGTCGTTTTCCATCAGACGGCTGTTCCCGTAACTCTACTCTCGACTTGGATTATATATCCAAAAAGGTCCGCTCTCGGCCATTCCACACGCTGCCTAGCAGAGGCGTGGTTATCTGAAGTGGATTCTCTCTTTTGTAGTAGATGCCGAACCTGCTGCCCCATTGACTAAGAAGGGGGCGGGCGCAGCAGCTACATGGACCCCTTCCTTTCTATTGTTGCCAGCGCTTTCCCGGGCCGAGCCGAAATTCAAAATCTCCCTGAGAGATCAATCCCTCGGCCGCAAGATCTATCCTTCGGCCGAGACATCCATTCCTCGGCCGTGATATCCATTACTCGGCTGCCAGATCGTCTTTTTCCCAGACTCTGGAACGTTCTGTCGATTGTTTGATCCAACTACACTACCTTCCCGATGCGTTCGGGCCACGTTCAGAGATTGCGACGAAGAGTTTGAATTGCATTGCAATTGCAATCGTGCCATTTGATTGGCCGGAGTGAGTCATCAATTGCCTATATAAAGAGGCCCTTAGACCACGAAATTCATAAGTGAAATCATTCACCCAAGCTCCGATACTCTATCAAAATACTCTCTCAAACCCCCTCTTCAAAAGCCCTAACCTCCCGAAGGCCGCCATCAATCCGATGATCAAACCCCGAAGTTCAAACCCTAACCCTAGGGTTTTCCGAGGAGCAATCAGTCAATCACACCCAATCCAAAGCAATCAAGCAACTGAGGGATCAAGGTGATGAGGCCCAACGGCCTCTGGTTTGTTTTACTTATCGCATTCACAATTAATCGTAGCATTTAATCATCTGCTAATTTTTCTGTCTGGTGTGAGGAAGAACACCGACTGGGGCTTCGATCCCTCGGCCGGTACATAAAACCAGGAGGATCCCTCGGCCGTGACATTAATTCACCGGCCGCGGGATCCATCTCCCTGGGACAGCTTGCTTTGTTCTGCTTTCTGATGCATGCTCTACTTATCGCACTGGCTCACCTTACTTACTGTTTAAAGGCTTAATTAAACAGACTATGTGTTAGAATTAAACAACGCATCTACATGTCTTATGTTGAATAACTATGGGCCAGTCTCACGGCTGGGCAGAGAGGGGTGCCTAACACCTTCCCCTTACTGTACTTTTGGCTCCCGTACCCAGAATCTCTATCTATTTTCCCAGTTTTAATAAACTGGGTGGCGACTCTGTTTTGATGATAACCGCTATCGTGTGGCGATGTTCCTAGCCATGGGAATGTCCACGATCTTGGTTTATGAAGCAAGCAATCAATCGAGCAATGAACGTGATCTAATCTGTATGGCGATGCCCCGTTTGGGAGGTGTCTACTGTTTTTGGCGACTCTGCTAGGGATATGAGAGCCATAACCAGAAAGTTCAACATAAGACTAATACATGCCTTGTTTAATTCATCTATCATATGCATCGAGCGGGCAACCCGTTGAGTTCACCTGATATCCCGGCATGACACGGGCTATGTTGGGGGTTCCAGCAAACTCCACAGTCACTCGTACCTAGTGGTTTATCAAAAAGGGAATCACCCAATCACCGCCTATGATGGGCTGGTGAGAGGATTGGTGCCTTTTGACAACGGAGCACCCTGAGACTACCAAAATCTTGCATGTTTTAGAAAGCCATAGAACTTATCAAACTAAGACAGGAACCTACAAGCTAGGAACCTACTTGCATTTTTACTTCCAATTTCTTCCTCACACCTTGTACCATCTGTTGTTGTAATTAACTCTTTCTGTGTAGAAGGGTTGGGATTTTCAGCCCAAATCCTAACCCTGTACGAGCCAAGTACTGATCCTCAGGTATTCTACTTTCTCAAGCAGGCACAATAGGTAAATCAAAGAAGCAACCACAGCCAACTTTGTACTCTTATAACACCCGAAGCTACGCCAAACAGAGGTCTCTGTAACCATCCTGTCTGTCATCCTCATCTGCCAAAACACCCTCACCACAACGATCCCAACTACTTCCAGAAACTTCCCGGTCATCCCCTCAACGGACCCTGTCATTTACTAAATCCCAAGCTTCGTCAAGCAACCCTTCTACCTTCATGGCAGACAACGACGCCACTATTGCCGACCTCCAAGCTCAAATCACTGCGCTGCTAGCAGAAAAGGCAGCTAGAGATGCTGAGGATGAGGAAAGATCAATGGAAGACGAGAATCCCCATAAAGTGATATTGGCAGAAAGTCCCGAATTGACCAAGCAAGTCAAGGAAATCAAACAAGCCTGGGCTCGTTCACAAGGGGACCAAATTCTGGATTTCGAGGGACTTTGCCTCTTCCCAGAATCCAAGCTGCGTGAGAATTTCAAAATGCCCAACATCGAGAAATTCAATGGAACTGGCAACCCTACCAGTCATGTTCGCCATGTTATCAACACCCTGAAGCCAATGGGCTTGAATGATGAGCTCATCGCCCAGTTGTTCCAGCGAACTCTCACTGGAAGCGCTCTCGACTGGTTCCTCACTTTGGAGTTTGTGCACTATCAAACTTGGCCAGATATTGCCAACGCTTTCGTCAAGCAATATGCATATAACGTCCAAATTGAGCTAACAACTCGAGACTTGGAAATGACCAAACAAGATTCCAATGAGGACTTTGCTACCTTTGTGGCAAGATGGAGGGAAAAGGCTGCCAAGATGAAGAACCGCCCCTCCGAGGAGGATCAAGTAAGGATAGTTGTCAAGAACTTGCAAACCCAAATATCTCAGGCACATCTACACACAGGCTATCACCGATTTCAAACGTTTGCATGCCACTGGGTTGCAAATCGAAGATGGTATCAAACTAGGACTTATTGGGAAAGAAGAGGCCACTCCTCCACCTAAGAAAACCTTCTCCAGTCGTACATCTCACGCCTCCGTGAACGCCCTTGGCACATCCTTGCCTCAAGACCCTTTCCAAGCTAGCCCATCCCGAAACTCAAATCGACCCCGCCGCAATTTTGACCCTCTTTACATGACATTATCCCAAGCCTTGACCATTCTTAGCCGTCAAGGGCATCTCAAACCTTTAAACAGACCACTTCCTCAGCCACCCTACGGTCCAAACCATGATCCAAACAAACAATGCGCTTACCACCAACACCCTGGGCACGAAACAGACAATTGCATGCGTCTTCGCCACGACATTCAGGACCTCATTGATAGTCGAACCATAAAACCTCCAAGACCTGACAGACAAACCAACCCACTCCCTGCTCATAATGCTAAACTACCACCTCGAAATATCAATCTCATAAATCTATCTCACAACCCCACATACAATCCTAGCCAATACATTGTCCAAGACAACCAAACCAAACCAACCTTAACCTTCCCCGAGGAGGACGAGTGTTTTATGATGGAGGAGGAGGAGGATAATGACTTCGATCAGTCGGAAGTGATCGATCTTGACATGTCCGACATAAGTAGCAAAGACCAATCAGAGGAAGAAATGCTAAGGAAATGGAGGGAGCATTCCTAGGCAAAACACAATTTGGAAGATCCAGACATTCCTTTTGTAGAAGACGATGAATGGCTCCGTATTTGGTTTGAGAATAGGAAGAAGGAAAAGGAAAAGGTCATCATGATGAGAAGGCACGCTCGCTTCGAGCCTGCCCAAATAGTGGTGGGCATCAACCGTCCCAAAATTCCAACACCGCCCATTGTTTGGGAGACAACCAATCTCATAGAAAAAGTAGAGGAGTTTCAAATGCAGCCATGGGTCAACCCTTACGACGAGTGCGACTATAGTCAATGGATAGAGGAAAGAGAAGATCTAGATTTCATATGCACAGAGCCCTATAAGACAGGGGAAAGCGACTTTGATGAAATGGAAGAAGAGCGCGATAATCCGCTCGACGAAACCTCCTTAGCATCACTATTCAATCAGGAGGAAATAGCTGATGACCACACAATCAATGAGGAGGGAGAAAGGGAGATTCAAACTGACACTTCCATCTGGGGATTACTCATGACTCAAGGAGGTAGCCGTCGTACGAGCTTCAAAGATGAACCCAGTTCAAAGGCTCTGTTTGGCAAAGAAGAGGGTGGAAAAGAGTATAAAGTTGCAAAAGGCAAGGGAAATGACCCCAACATGCTGCAGTAGCTGAGAAGTCATAACATGGCAAAGAACGTTAAAACATTGCTTTTGTTTTCTAAATAAAACCAGAATATGTTTTGGGCCTCTGTTTGGGCACTTTATTTCTGCTAAGTGAATTCCTATTTCATTTTCTATATTATGCTTATTTAACAATCTAAATTCCTAAAGTTGCAATTGTCAGTATGCTACAGTCTATTTGCCAAACAAAGGAAATTTCAAGGGATCAAGTTCTTTGTGTCGCTAACAAGAAGGAAGGAAAGGATGAACTCTAATTGCTTAAGAAGCTAGGATTTTTGTCAAAACTTAGAAGAAAGACACTATCTCCGTGAGAACACTTAGGGTTAGCTTACCCATTGTGAAGTACAAATGCAACAGGAGATTCATAAGAACATCTCCATCAAATTCCTCTCCAAAACACTAAAATCCTCTTGAGAAAAAAAAATGCTCGTTGGGTAATCTATACACCCAAGCAAAAGTAAGAGCAAAGCCTGCTAGGACAAGAAAATGCAAAAAACGCAGCCTAGGCAAAAGATAAGGCACTCAAAAGCTCGCTAGGGACTCAACCTCCATCAGGTAACCTAGGCAAAACTTAGAGCATGTGAAAAGAAAAAAACCAAGAGTGAAAACCCAACCCCAAAAGGTGGTGATCTTGGAACTACGTAAAAGGCCTGATTCCCTGATTGGGATACGTAGGCAATCTCGCATCGAGATGCAGCCCAAACATTTGGAGAGAAGGAAAAACATCAAAGATTTGTGCACAATGATAGGCATAGCTAACCCTGCGTATTGAGCTCACAAAAGATGAGTATGCTTTTCTCGAGGAATTGACAACAGCAATAGACACAAGAATTGTAGTTCATCCCTTTTAACCTAGAGGTCATAGACACAATAAATAGGATACCTCGAAAGCTCTCGAATTTGGCAATCAGGCTATGGAATATGGCAAATGCAAAAGGCAAAATTCAAAACAAAGCATAAGAAGGAAGAGGAAAGAGAATGCCACTTGGCCGAAGTAAAATCTACTTCTGGAAAATCAAAGTAACGACCGAAGAATTGATACATCAGCCACAATCAATTTTTCGGCCAATACTCCGTTTCACAAAGATTACTGTCTATCAGTAAACGCTTATTCAAAAAAAAAAAGAGGGGGGCGCATGTTCTGGCTTTCACATGCACATCTTAAAGCATTTAGGGGTACAAAAAACTCTTTTCATTTCATAAACAAAAGATAGTTACAAAACTCTCGCTGTGGTTGCTTTCACTGTACAATTTCTGTTTGTCTCTTTTACTAACTATGGACAGGAAAAGAGGAAATCCTAAAAGCTAGTCATGGCAGCATCTCTGAGACAATCTCTGAGATGGGGACTGCTCATTGGTTCCCACATCCTCTGCACCAGCAGTCGGTGCTCCCTCAGCCTCAAGCTGCAGCCAAGGAGGATACAAACATTCAGATTCAAGAGATGATACCAAGTAGATGAAACTCATGGAGAGAGTCATACCTCGAGGATCCTACGGCGCTGCCTCCGAACCAAAGCCTCTGCACTCTGATAGGCATGAAGCCATTCCTGCACTACCTCAGCAGGCACCTACAAAAATAGACCAGGCATCTCAAATACAGGAGTGATAGATACAATGATAAAGCAGGGAAAGCAAAGTTCAGAAATAGGGTAATACCTGTGAAACCCCAGCTGGCAGCGTATAAAGCTGGCTCGCGCAAGGAGAAAGGCCAAGCGCTCCACCTCCCCATCGTCAGAATGGAAGGAAACAAAAGAAGGGGCTCGCGGCCAAACAGGAGCAACAGGGGGAGCTGCAACTGCTGAAGCTAGGTGAAGACGGCAGTACTCCATGTAGTCTCCTGCCTGAAGAAGCAAACCTGCCCAATCTCTGATCCGAGCATTCTTCAAGTCTTCCTTAGACATCGAAGAAGTAGACCTCATCGATGTCGGAGGAAGAGGAGGAACAAACTGAAGTGCCTCAGCACGTGGGCGCCACTGACTAGCCACCCGATCGCCTAAATACGAGACTCAGCAAAACGGACCCTCGAGCAAGCTGCGGGTCCGGTCTAGGACTCTGGAACGCGTAAGAGGAGTATCCTCAGGAACACCCTCCCAAGGATCAAACCGCACCTACGGACAAAGACGAATTAGCTACAGCTTAGAAGATATGGGAATCTAAGGATGAGAAATGCAAAAGGAGTACCTGATCGACCGTCAAACTGGAGAAGGTGCTCGAAAGCCAAGAGCTGAAATATGGATTAGCAAAACAAGTTCAAAACTAGAAAAAGCCAAAATAAGAACAGAGGTACAAAGGAATAATATATACCTCAAGCACTCGAAAGTGACCACCAAGAATGAGACTCTTGTCCCGCGAGCAAGCTCCAAGATTGCCATATAAAGTGGCCAAAGCAGACGAGCCCCAGTCAAACTCCCGAATAGCTCCCAAGTGCTGCAAAGGAGCCAGAAACTGCATATGTACCGAACAATCCTTGTAGGCAAACAACGTTTGCCCAAGGAGGTAAAGAAGGAAGGCCCGCGTCAATTGCTCAACACTCACCTGGGTTAGGATGTCAGCCACCATGAAAGTCTTGCTTAGCCAAGCAAGATCGATATGACCCCGAGAACGAACAGGGGGCACCTTGCCCAGAAACCACTCCAAAGCACCCTCTCGCTCCCAAAGCCTGGGGTCAACTTGAAGAGAAACTCCACCTACCCGCAGACCAGTCAGCAAAGAGAAGTCACCCGAAGTGATAGTCATCTAACCAGCAGAAGGAAAGTGGAAGGTATTGGTGGTATCCCACCACCTTTCAACCAGCGACGTCATCAACGACCAGTCCATCTTCGGAAGATCGAGGCCCAGAACAAATGCCTCGAAACCCGCAGCACGTACCAGTTCCCGAGCTTGCTCTGGCAGCTTCAAGAACCATCTGTGCACCTCCTTGCCTCCTCCGCGAGCCTCCAACCTCCTATTTCTCTGCCAAAGACAAAAGGGAGTTAATCTCACGGTTGCATAAGCAAAGGAAACGCTAAGGGGCATCAAATTAACATTAAAAAGCATGCATTGCCTAGATAGGGGGCACGGTTATTTTAGTTCCTTTAAAGAAAAACAAGTTCAACCCAAACACGGGTTCCTCTCATTCATGCCCCTAGCTAAAAGGGATTTTCATCCCACAAACAAAAAATTCGCTCTTAAAATCATGCACAGATTTTCAAACTCCGAATTAAAGTAAACTTTTTTACTTTTCAGGAAACTCACCGGTACATTCAGAACACTCAGGTGGAGCTCAGGTTCCCGACGAACCACCTCGGCCTCAGGGCCACCGATAGGAGGGCGGTACTGTAAGAAACCGCCAAAACCCAGCCTACGCGAAGGAAGAATGTAGGTAGCAGCATCGAACAAACCGGGCTCCTCAATCGCCTCCTCGTCGGAAGACGAATACTCGCACCGACATGGAGGATGCGAGGACGAACCCGCAACGTCCGAAGATGGTGTGGCCATCACGTCTGAACCAAGAAGGGAAGAAAACCAACGGCTTCAAACGACCAAAACTGGCAGCGACGGCGACAGCAACGGTCGCCGAAAATAATGGTGGCCGACGGTGAGACGGCGGCGAATGAGAGTGGACGTCGGAGGAGAAGAACGGAGAAGAAAAGTAGAGGGAGGAGAAAAGATTAAATGGGCCGTGAGATCGATTAAACCAAACTTAAATCGATTTTCTGACCTTTGGCTTTCTCACGGCCGAGACATCGATTCCTCGGCCGAGACATCAATCCTTCGGCCGAGAGATCAATCTCCTGGCCTTCCAATCAATTTCCTCCAACAACAATAGATTTTGCTCAGTGCACCAATTCAAACCGTTATGAAATTCTGGGTCCATGACCAACAGAAGCAAAAATCAAGTCAGCCTTGGGGGCACCCCCGAGCCAACGCAACGTGATCAAAGCTAGCCTTGGGGGCATGCCCGAGCATCGAAGATCCCTCTCTCTTTCCACAAACTGCTTGCCGAAGCAAATCAAAACATTCAGCAGCTCTGCTAATCACCACTATCAAAGAACTCAGCAGCTCCATGCCCATGTTCACCCATATCAACTCACTCAGCGGCTCTATGCCTATGCTCACTATCACTCAACAGGCTCGAAGCCATAACAACAATCTCAGCGGCTCGAAGCCCATTACCTCAACAGGCTCGAAGCCTATGTCTATCATCTCAGCGGCTCGAAGCCTGTTATCGACAGGCTTTACGCCCGTATTCACTCACTCAGCGGCTCTACGCCCGAATTCACCTACTCATCAACTCAGCGGCTCTATGCCCTCACCTACCAACTCAGCGGCTCTACGCCTATTATCTCAATTGGCTCTAAGTCGTAACAACCATTCTAGCGGCTCTACGCCTGTATACATTCACTCAGCGGCTCCAAGCCCTCGACTCAGCGGCTCTACGCCCTCACCTATCAACTCAGCGGCTCCAAGCCCACCGTTTCAACTGGCTCGAAGCCGTAAACAATCAGTTCTCAACGGGCTCTACGCCCACCATTTCATCAACTCAACTGGCTCAAAGCCGTAAACAAGCAAATCTCAACAGGCTCTACGCCGCCCCAACAATCAAGCCATCTATTCTCAGGCTCTACGCCTAAATGCTCAAAATCTAACATTTTGAACACTCAAAACTCTTCGAATGCCCAACCACTGTGTACTGGATGCTCAAGTTCTACACTTGAATGCTCAAGCTCTACACTTGGATGCCCAACCACTGCGTACTGGACGCTCAAAGCCTATACTTTGAATGCTCGGATTCTGCCGTCCGAATGCTCGAGCTCTACGCTCTGAATGCTCAAGTCCGGAACTTGAAAGAAGCTCTAAGCTTAAATCAACACACACGCACGGGCCCGTGCA
Source organism: Rhododendron griersonianum (assembly GCA_018127125.1). NCBI lineage: Eukaryota > Viridiplantae > Streptophyta > Magnoliopsida > Ericales > Ericaceae > Rhododendron > Rhododendron griersonianum. Next base: position 45,392,349 of record CM030791.1, read on the forward strand.
CATATTGCATCAATTGCATCAACATTATCACATCAAGTCTGCATCATCATATCTGTTCATATCTAACAACCATCATCACACATATACACTCTACATATCTCTCATGAAATAGGTCAATCCTGCAACCAACCGGCTCTACGCCTCAATTTTATTGATCGGTCCAGTACCTCGATCCTTTGGCTCTACGCCAAAACTTATGATGAGAAGGCTCCGTGCACAGACCATCAGAATGCAACCAGCTCTACGCTTTGGTTCAAATCACATCAAGCTCTAAGCTCCGACACCTTAGGCTCTCGCCTTATGATCAATACCAGCTCCGCGCTTCGGTTCTATCAAGCTCAAAGCTCTGATCACCTCAGGCTCTCGCCTCATGACTACAGTAGGCTCCACGCCTCAATTTCATCACCCCAGGCTCTCGCCTCATGACTGTAACAGGCTCCGCGCCTCGGTTCCTTCATCCCCAAAGCTCCGTGCTCTAGTTACTGGCCTTTCGCCCCCCATATCTCAAAGCAAACCGGCATCCGATTCATCCCCAACAGATGGCTTGGATTCCACCCCAATTACATCAATTCCTTCCAGCTCATTCGCAAGGATAGGTTACTCTACCGAGCTCCTCTCAGTCAAAGTAAGGATGATCAAGAAAAGCAAACGCACCTACCGTGTACTGATCTACCCTAAAAAACTAAGGAAGCTCTCTGCAAAAACTCCCTCGGCGGCCCAGCGCTCCTTCAACAATCTTTTGCCAAAACCCTGGTTCAATCTAGGTACGTTGCACTACGGCTTTTTAAGCCCTAAGGTACGTCTTCTGTCTCTGACCCTCCAAACTTTTTACTTTTATTTACTGCCCGAACTACGGTTGGTCTGAATTTCCTCTGTGGAATACGTAGGCAGCCTCCCGGCCTGACCATAACAAAAAACCTTTTTCGAAAACCCCTTGGAATAGTGGTTGGACCAAATTGAGTTGCTTTTTACGGCTTTGACTCTTACTCGAACATGTCTCGCGATCCGTCTGAGTTCAGTCAAAGAGGGGCATCTGTAGACACCCCAATTTGGCCTAACGATTATTTCAAGTCCCACCTTGGGGACCATCCCGATGATGAAATGGATACAGTGATTGCTGATTGCCTTCTTGAGAACCTTAGGACTTTCGGTGAGAACTTTGAGCCACTTAGAGGACCCAATCCAGAGCCATACAGCCTTTCAGACAGAAAATACAGAAGCCTAGGAGAATCCATCTGTCGGCCATAACATCGATCTCATGGCCTTAACATCATTTCCTCACCCGAGCAACCTGTTGCTAGAAAATATCCCTGAGAGATCAATCCCTCGGCCGCAAGATCTATCCTTCGACCGAGACATCCATTCCTCGACCGTGATATCCATTACTCGGCCGCCAGATCGTCCTTTTCCCAGACTCTGGAACGTTCTGTCGATTGTTTGATCCAACAACACTACCTTCCCGATGCGTTCGGGCCACGTTCAGAGATTGCGACGAAGAGTTTGAATTGCATTGCAATTGCAATTGCAATCGTGCCATTTGATTGGCCGGAGTGAGTCATCAATTTCCTATATAAAGAGGCCCTTAGACCACGAAATTCATAAGTGAAATCATTCACCCAAGCTCCGATACTCTGTCAAAATACTCTCTCAAACCCCCTCTTCAAAAGCCCTAACCTCCCGAAGGCCGCCATCAATCCGACGATCAAACCCCGAAGTTCAAACCCTAACCCTAGGGTTTTCTGAGGGGCATTCAGTCAATCACACCCAATCCAAAGCAATCAAGCAACTGAGGGATCAAGGTGGTGAGGCCCAACGGCCTCTGGTTTGTTTTACTTGTCGCATTTACAATTAATTGTAGCATGTAATCATCTGCTAATTTTTCTGTCTGGTGTGAGGAAGAACACCGACCGGGGCTTCGATCCCTCGGCCGGTACATAAAACCAGGAGGATCCCTCGGCCGTGACATTCATTCACCGGCCGCGGGATCCATCTCCCTGGGACAGCTTGCTTTGTTCTGCTTTCTGATGCATGCTCTACTTATCGCACTGGCTCACCTTACTTACTGTTTAAAGGCTTAATTAAACAGACTATGTGTTAGAATTAAACAACGCATCTACATGCCTTATGTTGAATAACTATGGGCCAGTCTCACAGCTGGGCAGAGAGGGGTGCCTAACACCTTCCCTTTACTGTACTTTTGGCTCCCGTACCCAGAATCTCTATCTATTTTCCCAGTTTTAATAAACTGGGTGGCGACTCTGTTTTGATGATAACCGCTATCGTGTGGCGATGTTCCTAGCCATGGGAATGTCCACGATCTTGGTTTATGAAGCAAGCAACCAATCAAGCAACGAACGTGATCTAATCTGTATGGCGATGCCCCGTTTGGGAGGTGTCTACAGGCAGCTGTGTGACAACACTATAGAGAAAGCGGCGCTTTCGTGTAACATGCTATGGTCTCAACGCTCTTACGAGGTAGTGATGAGTTTCACGCGCTCTAAGCCTGGCCCGCGCGCGGTTAGGAAGATTGGTCGCAATCTGAGCGGTACCACCCTACCCTACCACCTATAGGCGGCCGTCCATCCTACAGCCGCCCGAAAAGGAACTGTAGTGATCTTGAATAGGGATCCTACAGCGATAGATAGAATCCCCATAAAAATACCACTAGATCGAGCACCTGTGATTTCGTATCCGATCAAAATCTTGGCTAATTGATCAAAGTGGGTAGCTCCAGTAGACCCATAGATCATGGAACAAATAGGGTGGGTAGTGTAACAACTCCGATTTTTGCTAAATAAAAATTTCGTTGTTAATTCAAAAAGTCTTTAAATCTTCTTAAGTGATTATTCAACTTGAGTTATTCTTAGTAATCCGTCATGATTAGATTCGTCAATAGGATCATTTTCTAAAGACAAGCGTTGGATTATTTCCTCAATCATCGAGCTTAGGTCTAGGTTGGACTCTTGACTTGAAATCCTACTTAGCGAGCCTATTTAGCTTCTAACCTAATCCTCGGAGTTAGTCTAATTAAACTCTTGACCTTCCTCGAGCCAATTGAACCTTTTGAACCCCTTGAACCCTAAGTGAGACCTTTGACCAAAAAGTCAACTGTTGACCTTTATCCATTGGTCCATAGTTGTTAGTAGAATTATTATCCATTGGATAATAGGACTAGTACTATTATATTGTTATTTATTAATGACTAGAATCCCATGGGATTCTCCCATTAAAGAAATGGAAGAGTATCTAATATAATATTGGGTCCTAAGATTCTCTGAGTACAAATATAGTATTATAAGGAGTCAGGTGTCAAATCGGAGCTTTATATTATAAAATTTTGACTAGATTCTCACCCAGATTCTCTAGTACTTATATGTATATTATAATAGGGTACCAGTACAACTCCCCAATTTAATATAGAGATAGAAAACATGTGCCAAATTCATTATTAAATTAGGAAAATCTTATTCTTTCAAAAACCCTTTAGTTTATTATTAACCTTGTACTTCCAAAATCTAAATGATGATATATATATATATATATATTTATATTATTGTAGTACAAGGGAGAGAGAGGGAGAGAGAGAGAGAGAGAATTCAGGAGAGAGAGAGAGAGAATGCCGAGAGAGGAGAGAGAGAGATAGCCGAGAGAGAGGGAGAGATAGGAGAGAGAAAAACCTAGATTTGTTGTACTCGTGATCAAATCTTTGAAGCCTAGCTAAGTACCTAGAACTTATTAGTTTATTTACCAACATGTGCCTAATTCAATTGAGTATTAAACTAGGCATATGTCATCCTAAAATTCTAGGTTATTTTATAAGAACAAACATGTGCTAATAGACTTAGTTATTAGGATATCTTGACTTAGAAATCTAGGAAGATCAACAAGGTACCAAAGTACTTATAGTCTTTCACTTATATATATATATATATATATATAAGTACAAGAGGAGGAGAAAGAGAGAAAGAGAGAGAGAGAGAAAGAGGGAGAGAGAGGCCGAGAGAGAGATGGAGGGGGAGAGAGAGAGAGGCCGGATGAGAGGGAGAGTGTGATGTGTGCTAGTGTACCATCCAAATCTTGCACCAATCTTGACCAATCTTCCTACATCACTTAGTACCACCAAAATCTAGGGTTTTTCTTGCACATGTTTAACTAGGACAACCATATCTAGTATTCTAACTCTTTAAAGTACTAGTCTAGACAAAAACCCCATTTGAATAACATAGAAATTGTCCTAAAATGGAAATATAGAAAGGAGAAGATCTTGGTAGCCTTTCATAGCCTAGGATATGACTAGATTTGGAGCAAATCCATGGGATTTGGAGAGAGAGAGAGAGCCGGCCATGTTGGAGGAGAGGGAGCCAAAGTTTTGCCTATAAATAGCAACCATTCCTTCCATTTGAACTCACACCTTTCATTGCTCCAACTTCTCTCTAGAAATCTTTGTGTTCTTGCTTGTTCTTGAGCCTGTTCTTGAGTGTTCTTCATTGTTCTTGAGAAACTCATCCTAAGCCGCCACTAAACCACCGCTCGACCACCCTTTCGATCCAAAAAGTCAAGTAGCATAGGTCACGATTTAGTTTCGAGAGAAACCATTCTCTTTCGAAGCTAACGGAAGCCATTCCTAGACGTTACTCCGTCCGACCGTCAACGTACTTTCCGTAGTCGTCACTACCGCCAAGAAGAACGGTAGAATAATCTCTACTCACTTATCCTAAGTATAGATATTCGTGTGGAAAGATCTTATTTTAAGAATAGTATATCGTATACGGAATTCGATTTGATTAAAGACAATGGTATGATAAACGAAGATTTTTTATATCAAATTTCTCCGATGAAAACATAGAATGTCCATCTACACTATTCTGATATATGCATTGCAACTCAATAAACATATGCTGTTTTGAACTTCTGAAAGAAAGAATGAAAATTTAAAGATAACGTTCGTGGCTTAACTTTTAAGTGATTATACTTTGATTCCTTAAGAATGATTTTAGAGTTGATATGTGTTTACTTGCATTACTTGTGGTTGTTAAGCATAAGTGATTTTCACTCCAAAGGCGTCCGTACATGTGACGTTATGCTTATGAATGATTGAGCGTGATAAATAACTTAGAGTTGGATGATCTTGCTAGTTTAGTTTCAAGGTTATT